>JAQSEC010000411.1:0-10834 GCA_028564925.1 Lithobates sylvaticus
TGGAGCACGCAAAAGTGTCAACAGTTCCTGAGTGCCTCTGAGCACCTCCGAGTTCTCCAGGAAGTGTTGGGAGCCACCAGCATCCCCGCACCTCTGGCCACATACAGTACTGCATACACCAACCCCCCCCCCCCCCCCGCACCTCTGGCCACATACAGTACTGCATACACCAGAGCCCCCGCACCTCTGGCCACATACAGTACTGCATACACCAACCCCCCCGCGCCTCTGGCCACATACAGTACTGCATACACCAGAGCCCCCCGCACCTCTGGCCACATACAGTACTGCATACACCAGAGCCCCCGCACCTCCGGCCACATACAGTACTGCATTCACCAGAGCCCCCTGCACCTCTGGCCACATACAGTACTGCATACACAGACCCCCCCCCGCACCTCTGGTCACATACAGTACTGCATACACCAGAGCCCCCCGCACCTCTGGCCACATACAGTACTGCATTCACCAGAGCCCCCTGCACCTCTGGCCACATACAGTACTGCATACACAGACCCCCCCCCCCGCACCTCTGGTCACATACAGTACTGCATACACCAGAGCCCCCCGCACCTCTGGCCACATACAGTACTGCATTCACCAGAGCCCCCTGCACCTCCGGCCACATACAGTACTGCATACACAGACCCCCCCCGCACCTCTGGCCACATACAGTACTGCATACACCAGCGCCCCCCGCACCTCTGGCCACATACAGTACTGCATAAACCAGTGCCCCCCGCAACTCGGCAAACATATAGTACTGCATACACCAGCAACCCCGAACCTCTGACCACATACAGTACTGCACACACCAGCAGTGGTTGTGGAACGAATCATCTGAATTTCCATTATTTCTTATGGGGAAACTCACTTTGATATACGGGTGCTTTGGATTGCATGCTTCTGGAACGAATTATGCTCGTAATCCAAAGTATTAGTATTAATAACACAATCCTACGAATATATATGTTTTATAATATACAATTGAGGATGTGAATGTCCTTCCTTTTCTTTCTCTTCAGCCAGTGTGGACTACTTGAGTAAACGTAGAAGAAAAACTCATAGTGATCTCTCTGGCATATGAAGATAAGGTAACACCAGGCTATATGAAATATATCTGGGTTTGTTATCTCGCAGACATGTCTGTGTCGGAGGGTGGGGCGGCTGACCTGATCACATACAACAGTTCTTAACCCTTTGCTGTCTCCCCTAGAAAGCTTGGCATGCTTGAGGGTATACCATCATAGCGTTATGTGAGTGATCATCTTATTTATATAATGGAATTGTAAATATGAATGATACATCAAAACATCTTTATATAATACCTAATTCTTAAGTAAGAACAGGCCTTTTCTGGAACTTCTGGACCACCTACTGTGTGTGTGTATATATATATATATATATATATATATATATATATATATAGTTCATTACTTTGATGTTATATACCGTGGTTGGAGCTTGCTGCCATAACCCCAGTATTTTTTTTTAAACAGTGGGCGATCCATAATATTGGTCCTGGCAGCGGATTCGTCACGGGATCACTGGACTTTTATGGGCAGCCTGCTGCTTCCCGGTCATTTTCCCAGCTTACCGGTGCCATTGGTAGCGGTGGAAACTATCCAATCCGTTGGAGTGATGGGCAGGAAGTCGAGTGAGGGCAAGATAGCCCCCACTCGACTCTATGCCCTTGGAGGACCGGAGCGACGTCTGACGTCACTTCTGCCTAACGGCTTTAACCATTTGACATCCACGCTATAGCCACAGTGCGGATCTCAATTCCCGGGAGGCCGTCACTGAGACTCGGGTGATCAGCGATCCGAGTAAGGGGCGGGTCCCGGCCCCTTACCATGTGATCAGCTGTCAGCCAATGACAGCTGATCACATGATGAAAACAAAAGCTCCATGATCGTTTTTTCTTCTCCTCGCGCTGACAGCGAAAAAGCCGGCTTATCTTAAAGGGACATCGGTCCCGAAAAGTCAGAGGCAATTATGCCACCTTGCAATGCCCACAAGTGCCACCTGTCAATGCCCATAAGTGCCACCAATCAGTGCCACCTAAAAGTGCTGCCTATCAATGAAACCCATCAGTGCCCATCACTGCCACCCATCAGTGCCCATCACTGCCACCTATCGGTGCCCATCACTGCCACCTCATCAGCGTACATCAATGACAGACAAAAATTACCCATTTTACATTTATAACAAAAAAAAAAAAAATTAACAAAAAAAAAAAATTGCAGAGGTGATCAAATACCACCAAAAGAAAGCTCTATTTGGGGGAAAAAATTATAAATATGTAATTTGGGTACAGTGTTGTATGACCGCGCAATTGTCATTCAAAGTGTGACAGCACTGAAAGCTGAAAATTGGCCTGGATAGGAGGGGGGTTTAAGTGCCCAGTAAGCAAGTGGTTAAAGGGCCAATTTCTTATTTTTTTTTTATTACTAAATGTAAATTTATTTTTTATTTTTTTTGGGCTTTTAAGTGTAAATATGAGATTTGAGGTCTTTTTGACCCCATATCTCTCAATAAAGAGAACCTGTCATGCTTTTTTTCTATTACAAGAGATGTTTTCATTCCTTGTAATAGAAATAAAAGTCATACATTTTTTTTTTTTAAAGGGACAGTGTAAAAAAAAAAAAAAAAAAAAAGTTCCTTGTCCTTTCCGAGCTCACTCGCAGGAGAGAACGCATACATAAGTCGCACCCACATATGTAAACAGTATTAAATCCACACATGTGAGGCATCGCCATGATCATCATAGTGAAAGCAATAATTCTAGCACTAGATCTCCTCTGTAACTCTAAACTGGTAACCTGTAAAAAAAATTAAAGCATTGCCTATGGAGATTTTTAAGTACCGTAGTTTGTCGCCATTTCACGAGAGTGCACAATTTTGAAGCGTGACATGTCATGTATCTATTTAATCGGTGTAAAATCATCTTTCACATTATACAAAAAAACTGGACTAACGTTACTGTTTTTTGTTTTTTTTTTATTAATGAAAATGCATTTGTTCCTTTCTGGAATAAAATGCATTCCATTGGTTTCCAGCGTGGAAGCTTTGGTGTGCTCAGAGAGCAGAAGTATGGTTATGACCAGAAGCAGTGAAAGAGTAAGAAGTAGCATGAGCCACCTTTCCAACTATACAAAGGGGTAGAAAGATTTTGCTCAGAGTCTGGCAGGTGGCAGGAGCCTTATGCCCCATACACACGGTCGGAAAATCCGACCACAAAATCCATCGGATTTTTTCAGACGGATTTTGTCCGACACTGGTGTTGCATACACACGGTCGGACAAAGTTGTCGGAAAATCCGATCATTCTGAACGTGGTGACGTTTGTTGCCTAAGACGGGACTACGTAGAGGCTAGTAGCCAATAGCTTTGGTCTTGTAATGTGATCTGAGCATGCGTGGCCCTTTGTCTGTCGGAATTCGCTACACACGGTCGGAAAATTTGAGAGCAGGAGATAAATCTTTGTCCGTCGGAAAATCCGACGGAAAAAGTCCTATGGAGCCTACACACGGTCGGAATTTCCGACAACATTGTCCGATAGGACATTTTCCGTCGGAAAATCCGACCGTGTGTATGGGGCATTAGGGTGGCAAGGTATCTCGAGCAGTGGACATATGTGCACAAGTAGTCTCAGCTACCAATTCCACAAATGGCAACAGCAAACTGCACTACTGCTCACTTCCATAAAATGCTGATGCTCTGGTCTCCACTTATCCCGCTACCCTTAAACTACCATCACCGACAACCTCTACCTACACTGAACTTCTCCCTCAGCCACACTGAAGAGTAAGGATTTCTGAGAGGCGTACACTTTTTATTGTCTAAAGCAGGGGTCTCCAAACTTTCTAAACAAAGGGCCAGTTTACTGTCCGTCTTTAGGGGGGCCGGACTGTGGCCATTGGGAAAAAAAACAATGTCCCATCTTTGGTGTCAGTAGGAGAAATAGTGCCCTATTGTTGGTGTCACTAGGAGAAATTGTGCACCAACATTGTCATTGGGCTCAATTGTTGGTGTCATTGGGAGGCATTGTGCCCCTTGGCTGGTGTCATTGGGAGGAATTGTGCTCCCATCATTGGTGTCATTGGGCCCAATGTTTGGTGTCATTGGGAGGAATTGTGCCCCAAGGTTGGTGTCTTTGGGGGGAATTGTGTCCCTTCATTGGAGTCGGTGGGGGAATTATGTCCCATTGTGGCTTTAAGCGGATGAAACAAGGGCTGGATAAAAGAAAGCAAAGGGCCGCATCTGGCCCCCACCCAGGGGCGTTGCTAGGTGGCTAAAAGACCAGGGGCTTCGGCCCGAAGTCAAAGAACCGGGGGGGGGGGGGCACAGCTTTTTTTTGGCCTGGATGGTGGGGATGTGTGACTTACTGAATAAACACACCTGCCTGACACTGACCATTACACTGACCTGCCTGACCTACATACACTGACTTGCCTGACCTACACACACTGATCTGCCTGACCTACTTACACTAACCACTGACCTGCCTGACCTACACACACTGACCTCTGACCTGCCCGACCTACACACACTGACCTCTGACCTGCCTGACCTACTTACACTGACCACTGACCTGCCTGACCTACACACACTGACCTCTGACCTGCCCGACCTACACACACTGACCTCTGACCTGCCTGACCTACTTACACTGACCTGCCTGACCTACACACACTGACCTCTGACCTGCCCGACCTACACACACTGACCTCTGACCTGCCTGACCTACTTACACTGACCACTGACCTGCCTGACCTACACACACTGACCTGCCTGACCTACACACACTGACCTGCATGACCTACTTACACTGACCACTGACCTGCCTGACCTACACACACTGACCTGCCTGACCTACACACACTGACCTGCCAGACCTACTTACACTGACTACTGACCTGCCTGACCTACACACACTGACCTCTGACCTGCCTGACCTACACACACACTGACCTCTGACCTGCCTGACCTACATACATTGACAGTGACCACTGACCTGCCTGACCTACATACACTGACCACTGACCTGCCTGACCTACATACACTGAGCGCTGACCTGCCTGACCTACACACACTGACCTGCCTAAACCTACATACACTGACCACTGACCTACATACACTGACCACTGACCTGCCTAAACCTACATACACTGACCTGCCTGACCTACACACACTGACACTGACATACATACACTCTGTGTCTGACCTACCTCAGCTCAGCCGTGGTGTGCGGTCACAGCAGGCAGGCAGTCAGTCACTGGGGAGAGGAGAGCCGAGCGGGGATGTAGCGCTCCCGCCTTCTGGAGCCTGCAGGCTAAGATGGACGTCACGTCACACGTCCCGCTCCAGAAGGCGGGACCAGCGGCACTCGCCCACTTTCGACCACTTTCGGACACTTTCGGACGCTATGGCACTCGGCTAATTTCATCCGCCAGGGACCGATCTGTTAGCGAGTGCGGCCGAAATTAGCCGACGCTCAGGGCTAACAATGGAATGCAGCATTCCATAGACTCTGGGCTTTACGGGGTCACTATCGGGGCTTCAGCAGCCCCTAGCCACCCCCTCCCGACACCCCTGCCCCCGCCGCAGTTTGGAGATCACTTGTCTAAAGAATAGTTGCGCTATGTGAAAAATTCATAAACAACCAAAAACAAGTATAGGGAAAATAAAAATAAGTCTAAGGTAAAACAATAATGAAATCCACGGATGTAAACCCATATATCAAGTCCACAGATGTGTTCAGAGTGTATCCACTCCAAAATGTCACTGTGTGTTATTGAAAATATACAGTAATGTGTGTGTGAAGAAATTCAGGAACACAAATAAATAAATGCAGATGTAAAACAATATATCAATTCATAGATGGATTCAAAATGTATCCAGTCCAGTGTGCTCAAACAATGACGTCCACGCGAGCTGCTGTAACTAAATATGATCAGCGAACCCACCAACTAGGTAAATCAAGCTGCTTACCAGAAATGCCGACCCCAAATTATAGGAGGTCTGGCAAGGCAAAGTAGTGTAACAATGGATCATCCGATCGGAGGGTGTCAGCGGTACTCCACATCAAACTGCAAACTATGGAATCCTCATACAGTGGGTCTATAAGGCTCAATAAAGGAGAAGGAGAGATCTCTGATGGTGTGACGTTGCTTAAAATTTATTGATTAAAAGACGAAAAGCTACTTACAAATTGAATCTCTTTGTTAACATGCAAAAAACCCAAACACATACGGTGCTAGAGCCAGCTCCAGCTAGGTAAGGATGACGTCAGCACATGCTCCACCTTACCCCAATGTATGTTTCGTCTGAACAGACGTTGTCAATGGAATTAACACTTTTTATACCAGAGAACTTTTCTAGTGTCTTTCATTGGTCCCTTGGAGGTCACATGGCTCCCATAAACCTTTCGGAAAACCAAGCCACCAAAAATAATCAATGAAACTGGGTCCAAATAAAACACCATTCAAGTTTTTTGCTCAGCTCCACTTACAACCAAAGTCTAAAGCTTAAAGTGTTACTAAACCTACAACTGTAAAATGTGTCTGTATATGCAGCATAGCATGTTTGTTATACTCCCTGTGGAACTTAAGGGGTTAATCCTCTGCATTGTGTAAAAAGGCTCTTTGAACCTATATGGACAGATCTTTCCCTCCGGCACTGTCTATCTTGCAAAGGCCATACAATACAGTGAGGGTAGCCATCCTTCACATGCTCAGTTTAGTCTCCATTGCTGGAGAGAACATTTCCTGTTGAATTTAAACTGTTCAGGTCTCATGATATTAACATCACACATGTGGGAGTGTATACTCCAAAGACATGCTGGTAGGTTAATTAGATCCTGTCAATAAAAATTTGGCCAAATATGTGTATGTTGTATGTGTATGTGTAAGTGTGTCAGGTCCCCGCAGGGCAAGGACCGCACTATACCACAGATGGACACCAGTGGCAAAAAGTGTCCTGAGGCGATTCAGTTCGCATAGGTAGCGCTATACAAGTCATTCATTCATACAGGCTGTAGTGGAAATCTCCTCCTACCTGAAAACTCAGCACTGGACAAACTGTGCGGTTTATCATGTGGCCGTGGTATACAGATCCGCGAAAAAGGTATATAGTGGCAATATTTTAATGTAAAAAGAAGATTTATAAGCTGTGGGCACTGGGGGGGGGGGGGGGGGGCAGAGGAACTATTTTCATATTACTGAGTTTAGTAACACTTTAACATGTATAGAATTGAAATCTTAACATTTTTAATTTTGTCATCATGTGAAAATAACAATCCAGTACTATGAACTTCCTGTATTTCTATTGTTCAATAAATGGGCCAAACTTTATTCGTTTTTTGTGTGCTGCACAGAACATTTAACATTGTCCCAGGTTCAGGCGTAGAGACCCTTGAATGTGCATTTGTAGGTATTGATAAAATTCCTCGGGCATGGCGTGAAATTTAGTTGGTAGAGCATTGTCATAATAGTGGTGAGGAATTGGAACTCCATCCAAGTCTTGGGAAAAGGGCCAGAAGCCATAGATTGTTACCTCATCGCAAATTTCAATGGCCGCACTCACCAGCATAATTCCGGAAGAGAGCCGAGGAGCCTTGATTCCTATATGTTTCCAGTAAACTGCCAAGTTCTTGAGGTAGTCTGGGTTGAAGAAGACAGCTCTGCTGTTCAAGTCAAAGTCATTGATGGTGTACAGTGCCCGGAGGGAGACCTCTGTGTTCTGCAAGTAAGAGAATGCTGGTAGGATGATTAAAGTAGGGCCATACTCCTTCATCTTAATGCTGAATGGTTTCCTCCTTTCCATCAGTCTGCTGAACCTAATGGAAGAGAGGTAATTATGCGTATTTAAAGTGAGACTACCTGTTTACAGCTCTATAGTCGAGTAATATATGATCATACAATTACTTAACCACTTAAGGACCAGGCCTTTTCTGGTCCTTAACCACTTATAGCAGGAGTCCCACAATTTTTTTTTGTTTTTTTTTAAAGTCAGCAGCTACAAATACTGCAGCTGCTGACTTTTAAAATAAGGACACTTACCTGTCCCAGGGTCCAGCGATGTCGGCACCCGAGGCCGAACCATCCCTCGGTCCTCGGATGCTGCCACCGCTATCTTCGGTATGGGAATCACAAAATGAAGCCTTGTGGCTTCACTTCCCAGGTTCCCTAGTGCACATGTGTGAGACACGCAGTGCAATCAGAATGGTCCCTGCTGTCTCTGGGACCCGTGTGTGTCCCAGCAGACAGCGCGGCGGGGCGGGGCGGGAAGAGGCATAGACTCCCGTGGGAGTCTATGCCCGGAAGTGGGTGCAAATACCTGTCTTATGCCCCGTACACACGGTCGGAAATTCGGACCACAAAATCCATCAGATTTTTTCCGATGGATTTTTTCCGACACTGGTGTTGCATACACACGGTCGGACAAAGTTGTTGGAAAATCCGATCATCCTGAACGTGGTGACGTTCGTTGCGTACGACAGAACTACGTAGAGGCTAGTAGCCAATAGCTTTGGTCTTGTAATGTGATCTGAGCATGCGTGGCACTTTGTCCGTCGGAATTCGCTACACACGATCGGAAAAAGTCCGATAGAACTTTGTTGTCGGAAAATTTGAGAGCAGGATCTTAAACTTTTTCCGTCGGAAATTCCGACGGAAAAAGTCCGATGGAGCCCACACACGGTCGGAATTTCCGACAACATGGTCCGGTAGGACATTTTCCGTCGGAAAATCCGACCGTGTGTACGGGGCATTAGACAAGTATCTGCACACCCCCTCCCCCTGAAAGGTGCCAAATGTGGCACCGGAGGGGGGGAGGGTTCCGAAAAGCGGAGGTTCAATTTTTGTGTGAACCTCCGCTTTAAGGAGCAAGTCTCTTTTTGAGATTTGTTGTTTACAAGTTAAAAAAATATATATATTTTTTGCTAGAAAATTACTTAGAACCCCCAAACAGTATTAATTCTTTTTGCTGACACCCTAGAGAATAAAATGGCGGTCATTGCAATACATTCTGTCACACCGTATTTGCGCAGCGGTCTTACAAGCGCACTTTTTTGGGAAAAAAATACACTTTTTTGAATTAAAAAATAAGACAACCCAATTGTTTTTTATGTTATACCGAGTAAATTGATACCCAACATGTCACGCTTCAAAACTGCGCCCGCTCGTGGAATGGAGACATACTTTTACCCTTAAAAATCTCCATAGGCAACGTTTAAAGAATTGTACAGGTTGCATGTTTTAAGTTACAGAGGAGGTCTAGGGCTAGAATTATTGCTCTCGCTCTACCGATCGCGGCGATACCTCACATGTGTGGTTTGAACACCGTTTTCATATGCGGGCGCTACTCACGTATGCGTTCGCTTCTGCACCTGAGCTGGCAGGGACGGGGCGCGTTTAAAAAAAGTTATTTTTTTATTTATTTTACCTTTTTATTTTTTACTTTTACCCAAAAAACAAAAAAAAAAAAAAATGGTGTCACTTTTATTCCTATAACAAGTAATGTAAACAGTAACCTTGTAATAGAAAAAAAGCTAATTGTGATTTTTTTTTACCAAAAATATGTAGAAGAATACATATCGGCCTAAACTGAGAAAGAAAAAAAATTTTTTTTATATATTTTTTGGGGATATTTATTATAGCAAAAAGCAAAAAATATTGAATTTTTTTCAAAATTGTCGCTCTATTTTTGTTTTTTAGCGCAAAAAATAAAAACCGCAGGGGCGATCAAATACCACCAAAAAAAAGCTCTATTTGTGGGAAAAGGACGCAAATTTTGGTTGGAAGCCACGTTGCACAACCGCGCAATTGTCAGTTAAAGCGACGCAGTGCCGAATCGCAAAAAGGGGCCTGGTCCTTTGGCTACCAATTGGTCCGGGGCTGAAGTGGTTAAAAAAAATAAAAAAAATAATGGCCCTTTAAGAGCTATGGGCGGAAGTGACGTTTTGACCTCGCTTCTGCCCTGCATTGTTATGGAGATGGGGGGGGTGGGGGGGGGGGGGGGGGGCATCTTCCCCCTCACTCGTCTCCATGCCCAGCAAGGGTGAAGATCTGATCGCCTCCACTGCTGTCGACAACTCCGTTAAGCGGCGAAGGGCACCGGAGCACGGCAGGAGGGGGAGCCACTTCCCCACCGCCAATAAAAGTGATCACGCGGCACATCTGCCATAGAGACCACTATTATCGCAAACCGGACCGCCGGCCGAACAAGAAGATACCGGGGTTATGACAGCAAGCCGCTACCCTAACAACGATATTCCTCTTCAATGTAAGGACGTATATCGGCGTGCGGCGGCCCGGAAGTGGTTAAAAATCTGTATTTTTTGCTAGAAAAATTACTTAGAACCCTCAAACATTATATATTTTTTTTTTTTGCAGAGACCCTAGAGAATAAAACGGTGATCATTGAAACTTTTTATGTCACACTGTACAGTGGTTTTTCAAATGCAATTTTTTTGGAATAAAACACAATTTATAAAACAGCTTTTTGGTAAAATATTGTTCATGTTACGCCGAGTAAATACAGTGGTGTGAAAAAGTGTTTGCCCCCTTCCTCATTTCCTGTTCCTTGCATGTTTGTCACACTTAAGTGTTTCGGAACATCAAACCAATTTAAACAATAGTCAAGGACAACACAAGTAAACACAAATGCAATTTGTAAATGAAGGTGTTTATTATTAAAGGTGAAAAAAAAAAAAATCCAAACCATCATGGCCCTGTGTGAAAAAGTGATTGCCTCCCTTGTTAAAACATACTATAACTGTGGTTGTCCACACCTGAGTTCAATTTCTCTAGCCACACCCAGGCCTGATTATT
>JAQSEC010004739.1:0-10685 GCA_028564925.1 Lithobates sylvaticus
AAGCATTCTCTACGTGGGATAATAACAAATACTCCTGAAAATTACTGTTACTGCATCTGCCCCTTTCCATTTCTACTGGTGGTATTCAGCTAAACTCCATAGAGTCTATGACCTCCTATGTAAAATTATGTTACCTCTCTGTTCCTCTAGGTGGCCAGGTACCCGTGGCATTAGATAAGGGTAATGCAAGGTCAGATTATAGGTATGTGGGGTATCCCAGCCAATGGGAAAGGGTTTTCTTAAATCCCTTGGCCTGCTGGGAGAACCTATATATTAGGGTGAGGTCAGGTGATTGGTGTTCTGTGCCACCTGGATGTCTGTCTGGGTGGACGTGTGTCGTATTGCCCGGGCTGCTAGGCTGGAGTTTGGGCCTATCCCGGGCACATCTGGCTGCTAGGATGTCTGAGGGCCTATCCAGAAGCAAGAGAGCAGCATAGGGTTGGGATTGTGGCCTGCAGCCCAACCAGAAGTGACGGTTCTGCCGGCCAGAGAACCTGTTGTGGTCGGAGGTAGAGGGGAAGCTGTCGCCACTAAGGGACCAAACATCTTATTACCAGGGACCACATTGAGTAGCTGAAGCAAGTACAGGAGCAGAATTCTCACCAACCGGGAACGATGAAGTATCGGGAAACTTCAGTGGGTATCAAGCCAGGGACCCAGCAGGCCAGTGGAGTGAAGCTTGAGAAGTATCTGGAGTGCCAAGCTAGGGACCCAGCAGAGAAGCAGGGGTGACGCTTTAGGAAGATACTACAGTGAAGAATGGAGGAGCTCAAGGGATTCAGTGGCAGTGAATCATATAGTGTAGTGAGAGAGACTGGGAGCTCAGTGGGTTGAAGAACTACAAAAAGTGATTGAAGTGAAGGAACTGTTACACTTTGTGTTAGAAACTGTTAAAGATTGTTGCCATAGGAGACTGCATTCCTACACATGCAGATGTGGCATCTTGCTGGATGCCTTTCTCTGCATGGCTCTCCTCCCGTAGAAGTCTCAGCGTCTGACAATTAACATTGCTACTGCCTAAGGGTGTCCTGGCCCTAACCCTCTCTCCCAAAGTTCTGTGTTCGAGAAATAAAATCTCTTTGCATTCAAGAAGTGTCTGGCGCCCAATGAGTCTAACTTGCATTACACCCACCATGCCTCCCAACCCACCATATACATAAGGATATCAGCTATCTCTGGCCCTGGTGGTTCTCATTGGACTGAAGGAGGCATGGGACCTTGCTATACACCTTTTATGGTGATCTGCAAAAATTATCCCTACATTCAAATGGTATTTACATCTGTATATTCTTCAACTATTACATCTGCCTTCCCAACCCCTCCAACTCCCAAGAATGGGAAGAAAAATGTGGCCCAAATCTTGACACCAGAAGATTGAAATGATGTGTGGCTAGCCACTGCCAAGTTCTCAATTAACATCTTAACTAAAAAAACAATAAAAAAAAAAAAACCATTCACTGACATTTTGTACCAACTTGAATAGCCTCAGCACTACTGGACTATTACTCTATCTGCTTCACAGGCTGCCCAGAAAATAGCATCTATTGTCATGTCTGGTGGGTTTATCAGGTGCAGGGATTGGGGCTGAGGCCTGAAGGTGTGAGAATTGGGCCTTATCTGAGGTCTGAAGCTGCAGGAATGGGCCTTGTCTAAGGTCTGAAGGTGCAGGAATTGGGCCTTATCTGAAGTCTGAAGGTGTAGGAATTGGGGCTGATCTCAGGTATGAAAGTGCAGGAACTTGGGCTGATCTGAGGTCTGACGGTGCAGGAATAGGGGCTGACCTGAGATCCAAAGGTGTACAAGTTGTTATATGACTATGGCATGCGTTGGTTCACTGACAATTTAATACAGTCCCTTTAAATTGCCCACATTTTGTCATGTTACAACCAAAAACATAAAGGTATATTTTATTGGGATTTTAGGTGATAGACCAGCACAAAATGGCCATAATTGTGAAGTGGAAGGAAAATTAAAAATGTTTTTTCAAATTTTTTACAAATAAATATCTGAACAGTGTGGCATGCATTTTTATTCAGCCCTCTTTACTCTGATACCCCTAACTAAAATCTAGTGAAACCAATTGCCTCCAGAAGTCACCTAATTAGTAAATTATGCCACCTGTGTGTAATTTAATTCATTTAATTATAAATACAGCTGTTCTGTGAAGCCCTCAGAGGTTTGTTCGTGAACCTTAGTGAACAAACCGCATCATGGAGGCAGAGGAACCCACCAGACAGGTCAGGGATAAAGTTGTGGAGACGTTTAAAGCAGGGTTAGGTTATAAAAATATATCCCAAGCTTTGAGCATCCCACAGAGCACAGTGGCTATTGGATCTAAAGTCTAGTGAGAGAGACTGGGAGCTCATTGAGTGAAGACCCACAGAGTGATTGTGGAGTAAGCTGAGAACTGTTCTTGTTGCAAATAGTTGGATACAATTACAGTTAGTAACTTCTACAAGACTGTTGCCATAGGAGACAGCATTCTACCTATACAGAAGTGGTGTCCGGCTGGAGGCCTTCACCTGTATAGCTGTCTGCCTACAGAAGTCTTGGAGTCTGCCAATTAACATTGCATCTACCTAAGGGTGTCCTGGCCCTAACCCTCTCTCCAACAGTTCTGTTCAAGAGACATTAAATCTCTTTTTGCATTCTAAAAGTGTCTGGCGCCCACCATTTTATCTTGCATTACACCCACCATGCCTTGTTACCCACTCTACACAGAAGGATGTCAGCTGTCTCTGACTCTGGAGGTCAGCTTTAGGCCTAAAGGGACCCGGGACTTTGCTACATAACCAAACACAAATTGTAAGTTTCTTACAGTGAAAATACAGGTCGTATCTAAACTAGAAACAAATACCTGCCTAGCTTTTCCACTACAGACATGCTGATGGAAAGCACATATAATGCAAGAGCACAGAGCACCACAGATCTTGGAAAATACCACTATATTGTTGATATAGAGCCGTTTTCTGCTTATTTGTGCCATGCTGAATGACCAAACAGAAGAGGTAAACTGTAAAGTCCCATTTTGGCCAAAATTAGCATTTTGTTTTGGAAAGAGCTGAGAAGTATTAGAACCTTTGCCAGATTTTTCTTGTCATGTGTTTCTGCTAGGGAACTCTCTTCTTACCTCCTCTCAAGAAAGGAAGTGATGGGAAATCTTTCTAGTGGAAATACAAATGTAGCGGTCACACTTCAACAAGTGTGCGCTATCAGTAGAAATTTCGTTTTTCCTCAGAACTGTAATGGAGTTCTGAGGATTAATTGTACAGGAGTTACTTTGGCATCAGTCTGGCTGGGCTGTACTAAGGTTCCGCCTGATCATAGGTGCAGTGAGGCACCCATGACAGGCCGAGAACCAGACCTGGTTGGACGTCTTGGGTACCAATCTTTCCCCGGAGCCAACTCTCAAGAAAGGAAGTGATGGGAAATCTTTCTAGTGGAAATACAAATGTAGCGGTCACACTTCAACAAGTGGGCGCGTCTGACCCTGCTGCGTAGTCTGGGAAGGGGTACTTAAGGTGCAGGAGTCACGTGTTCGGGGTTCGGCCGCAGCTTTTGGTTCCTGGTTCTGGTCCGGGGTAGCCCCGCGAGGGGTCCCGGGACTAGGAGCGCTTGCCGTCCCGCAAGCATGGTCAATCCGACCAGCCTCACAGGCCCTCATGGTCAGGGGCAGGGATCCGTCTGTTCCCGAGCCTCGGAACTGGCTAGCCCGAGGCCCAGTAACTGAAGGAGGATTCAAAGGCGTCCCGGTGTGCTCTCGATATTGGAGGGACACGGCAATTCGTACAAGTGACCAGGGGAGGACACTTCGGAGGAGGGCCAACAAGCTGGCTGCTCAGTAAGAGCCTGGGAGCTGAGTTGTATGGACACTAAAGAATCCACACTTCCACAGTACTGCCAAGGAGACAGAGAAAGTTCCAGGTACTGTGAGAAAGGTTCCTATTCATCTACAGTTACAATTTAGTCTGTGGCAGAGACTTTTGCAAAGTTTCCGGATCACATGTTGGCTGCTAGATCTCTGGCTAGAGGTTTATCCGGCAGTGAAGCACCCAGCTGTGAGTGGCTACTCTCTGGGTTTGATTAGAGACATTCAGTGGATGTCAGCAGTTCAAAGTGCCTGAGTTTATTACCCGTGCCCTCTATTCCCATCAGAGACTGTGTTATGTTGGATGTTACCACTGTAAAATAAAAACCTTGAAAAGGACTTTTATGTGTCAGCATCAGAAGTCGTTGGGTATTAAACCTGGAACAGGGGTGGCCAACCAGTGGCCCGGGGGCCACATGTGGCCTGCGTAGCCCTCTGATGTGGCCCGCGACCTCCTGCTCTGGAATGGTGGGTTAGCAAGCCCAGATCGCATGATGACGACCCGTCATACCACAGCATCAGTGTTGTGAATGAAGCTGGTGGTAGAGGAAGAAAGCGGCTGCAGAGCCCCATAAGCCGATGCTTCCTGTACAGCGCCGGCTTTTGCCACAGGCAGAGTCTATGGCTAAGTTCAGTTAACCCGCAGGATAGACACAGGTGCACTATGCTGCACACGCGGTGTGGGTAAACCACAGCACATCAGTGTAAAGGCAGTCTAGATCCTTTTCACACGATCGGCCCTACCCAATCAGACCCTAAATTCACCTCTACAGAGCGGCAGATGTAAACAAACTTTTGTCAGTTTACTCCCACCTGCCTCCAATCCGATCCTCAAAAAAAAAAAAGGGAATTTGTCTTCCATCCGGGTGGATCGAATCGAATCGGAGGGCCTATAGAGTAGCCGTGACCTGTCATACGCCCGCTCCGCTCATTGTGGGCTGCGACTGGTTACCAAGTTGCTTAAGTGGCCCTCGCTCTTAAAAATGTTGGGCACCCCTGCCCTAGAGAATCACTGACAAGCCACGAGGAGGTAACTGGTAAGCCCAAAAGTCTAGGCCGCCCCTCAAGGGGTTATGGCCGCTACACAAATACAAAGTAAAACACTTTAGTGAGGAAGGGCTAAAAGTTTTGACAATATTTTTATTATTGTTCATGGCTTCCTGCCCGGCGACAGCCACAAACCCCATTTCTTCTACAGGCTTCATAGAGAATGAAAGTGTCAGCGGGAAAAAAAACAGAAACTTTAACTCTTCCCCATTTTAAACAAAACTACAAAAAAAATTATAATAATTTTTGGCCTGGTTTAAGTTTTTAAATCTATATAGCTGACAGTGTAAAGCCCCATACACAGGGTCGGATTTTTGCATGGATTCTGTCCGATCGGACAATGTTGTTGAAAAATCAGACCGTGTGTATGCACCATCGGACAGTGTACGTCGTATTGTCCGACGGACAAAGTCCTATCTCCTGCTGGATAGATTTTCCGACAACGCGGTCCGATCACACCAAATCCGATCGTGTGTATGGTAGTCCGACCGGACAAAGTGCTACGCATGCTCAGATCACATTACAAGACCAAAGCTATTGGCTACTAGCCTCTACGTAGTCCCGTCGTAGGCAACAAACGTCACCACGTTCAGAATGATCGGATTTTCCGACAACTTTGTCCGACCGTGTGTACGCAAAACCAACATCGG
This sequence comes from Lithobates sylvaticus, assembly GCA_028564925.1. Classification (NCBI taxonomy): domain Eukaryota; kingdom Metazoa; phylum Chordata; class Amphibia; order Anura; family Ranidae; genus Lithobates; species Lithobates sylvaticus. Next base: position 5,566 of record JAQSEC010004739.1, read on the forward strand.
ACAAAGTACGACGGACATGATCCGATGGACCTGGTCCTCGGATAATCCGCGCGTGTGTATGGGGCTTAAGGCTTTTTTGCTTGGGGCCAGTGAATGGTAAAAACAGGCCATTGATCCATATTTTTACCACCTCTGACAACCCAGCTATGAGCAGACATGTTGCAGCTTGGATGGGTACACATTGCCATGGTCATAATGCTTTGCACTTCATGCTAAGGTGATTTTTCTTTGTGCACTAAAGACAAAAAAAGCAAAATCCTAATATATTGGTCTGGCGTAGAAGACCCATTGTTTACTTTTTACGGGATGATCCTCGATCCATCATTATCTTTTTTGTAATTTCCTGAATACTATTCAGCAGTGAGCATAACTCCTATGCCATTACTCTCCATTTTCCTGGTGTCGGGGTCTGTTAAATTATTCATATATGCATGAAATCACATGCACATCCAGCTTTAAAAGCAAATATATATTTACGCCATTAAATATATGATCTTTTGTAAATATCTATAATGCAGAAGGTACTTACACAAAATGCAAGGAAGAAATATTAGAGTCTTGGATACAAATATTGGTTGATAAATCATGTCATGAAGAGCACATACATATTGTTACCTTAACATTCACCTGTCTATCTCAGTGGTATGGTATATATATATATATGTAGTATATATATATATATATATATATATATGTAGCGCCAACACTTTTTTCTAAAGTGTGCGCTATAATGCAAATTTCATTTTTCCAGAACTGTAACGGAGTTCTGGGGGTTAATTGTATAGACCCGGACCCAGGAGTGTCTGCCGTCCCGAGGCTCGGGAACGGACACCGTCCACTGCTCTACTGACACCGTCCACTGCCCTTCTGACACCGTCTACTATCCAACTGACATCGTCCACTGCCCTACTGACACCATCCACTGCCCTTCTGACACTGTCTACTATTCAACTGACATCGTCCACTGCCCTACTGACATCTTCCACTGCCCTACTGACCCCGTCCACTGTCCTACTGACACTGTCCACTACCCTACTGACACCGTCTACTACTCTACCGACACTGTCCACTACCCTACAGACACAATCTACTACCCTATTGACACTGACCACTGGTCTACTGACACCAATCTCTGCCCTACTGACATTGTCCACTGCCCTACTGACAGACACAGTCCACTACCCTACTGACACCATCCACTGACCTACTGACACCGTCCACTGTTCTACTGGCACCGTCCACTGTTCTACTGGCACCGTCCACTGTTCTACTGGCACCGTCCACTACCCTACTGATACTGTCCACTACCCTACTGACACTGTCCATTAACCTACTGACACTGTCCACTGCCCTACTGACACCGTCCACTGCTCTGCCGACTACTCTACTGACATTGTCCACTGCTCTACTAACACCATCCACTGTCCTACTGGCACCTACTTCTGCGCTACTGACACATCCAATGCCCTCTGACAATGTCCATGTTTTTCGAGCAATTTCACACTGACAGCGCGGCCGCGTTAGTGGAAAATCGCTGCTTGTTTTAGTGGTGCTTTACCGTCGTTTTAGAGGTGCTTTTCGGCCGATACCAGGTGCTTTTAACCCCTGCTAGCGGCCGAATAAAGGGTTAAATGCGCCCGCACAGAGCCGCTGCCGAGGAGCTTTGCAGGCGCCTCTGAGCCACTGCCCTTTGATTTCAATGGGCAGTGGCGCTTTAGGAGCGATGTATACACCTCTCCTAAAGTGCCCCAAAGATGCTGCTTGCAGGACTTTTTTTAACATCCTGCCAGCACAGCGCCCCAGTGTGAAAGCACTCGGGCTTTCACACTAGGACTGCAGATGAGGCATTTTTCAGGTGCTTTACAAGTGCTCTTTTTAGCACTAAAGCGCCTGAAAAACGCCTCCAGTGTGAAAGGGGTCTAATATATTTTAAATTGGTTGTTTGTATTTATTTATAAGGGCCCCTTCACAGTGGAATGTATTGCGGGAGAGCCACGTTCCTGTGCGCAGAAGCTGCACAGTGATAAGCTCATATCTCTGTCACTCTGCACAGCATGCTTCTTGTCAGCTCCTTCAGACACTTACATAGTGTGCATTTATAATTCATGAATACAGAACTGCATTGATTTGTGTCATTTATATCTGTTTACAGATTAGTTGTAAGCTAGCAAAGCTACATTTACACCTGTATGTGGCAGTTGCCATTTTTTTTTTTTTTTTACACTTTTTCACTACCATTTACATCTATGGTAGGTTCAATTTGATGGAATATAAAACAGGATAACGTTTAAACGCACTGCACTAAAGAACAAATAAATGCAGGAATACTGGCAGAATTTTCCCAGTGGTTACAGCTGCTGTGGCGACATGTAGCTGCATCACCAACTTCATACTTTGGTACCAGTGTGAAGTTGATTGCTAAAAGGAACCCACAATGTAGATTTCTATCAGGGGTCCTGGGGAAAAAGTGAGGGAACTCACCCAAGATTCCCCTTGCTGTGCCCAATAATGCAGACTCACTGTGCCCATAAATGCAGCCTCACTGTGCCCATCATTGCAGACTCATCGTGCCCATCATTGCAGACTCACCGTGCCCATCATTGCAGCCTCACTGTGCCCATCAATGCAGCCTCACTGTGTCCCTCAACGCAGCCTCACTGTGTCCCTCAATGCAGCCTCCCTGTGCCCATCAATGCAGCCTCACTGTGCCCATCAATGCAGCATCACTGTGCCCATCGATGCAGCCTCACTGTGCCAATCGATGCAGCCTTACTGTGACCATCAATGCAGCCTTACTGTGCCCATCAATGCAGCCTCACTGTGCCCATCAATGCAGCCTCACTGTGCCAATCAATGCAGCCTTACTGTGACCATCAATGCAGCCTTACTGTGACCATCAATGCAGCCTTACTGTGCCCATCAATGCAGCCTCACTGTGCACATCATAAATGCAGCCTCACTGTGCCCATCATAAATGCAGCCGTACTGTAACCATCGACGCAGCCTCACTGTGCCCATCATCAATGCAGACTCACTGTGCCCATCATCAATGCAGACTCACTGTGCCCATCATCAATGCAGACTCACTGTGCCCATGATTGCAGCCTCACTGTGCCCATGATTGCAGCCTCACTGTGCCCATGAATGCAGCCTCACTGTGCCCATCACTGCAGACTCACTGTGCCCATCACTGCAGACTCACTGTGCCCATCAATGCAACCTCACTGTGCCCATCAATGCAGCCTTACTATGCCCGTTATCAATGCAGCCTCACTGTGCCCATATAAGCAGCCTCAATGTGCCCATCAATGCAGCCTCACTGTGCCCATCAACACAGCCTCACTGTGCCCATCAATGCAGCCTCACTGTGCCCATCAAATGCAGACTCACTGTGCCCATCAAATGCAGCCTCACTGTGCCCATCAGCGCAGCCTCACCGTGCCATCAACGCAGCCTCACTGTGCCCATCAACGCAGCCTCACTGTGCCCATCAATGCAGCCTCACTGTGCCAATCATCAATGCAGCCTCACTGTGCCCATATACGCAGCCTCACTGTTCCCATCAATGCAGCCTCACTGTGCCCATCAAATGCAGACTCACCGTGCCCATCATTGCAGACTCACTGTGCCCATCATTGCAGCCTCACTGTGCCCATCATTGCAGCCTCACTGTGCCCATCAATGCAGCCTCACTGTGTCCCTCAACGCAGCCTCACTGTGTCCCTCAATGTAGCCTCACTGTGTCCCTCAATGCAGCCTAACTGTGACAATCAATGCAGCCTTACTGTGCCCATCATCAATGCAGCCTCACTGTGCCCATATACGCAGCCTCACTGTTCCCATCAATGCAGCCTCACTGTGCCCATCAAATGCAGACTCACTGTGCCCATCAATGCAGACTCACTGTGCCCATCAAATGCAGCCTCACTGTGCCCATCAATGCAGCCTCACTGTGCCCATCAACGCAGCCTCACTGTGCCCATCAATACAGCCTCACTGTGCCCATCATTGCAGCCTCATTGTGCCCTTCAATTCAGCCTGTGACCATCATTGCAGACTCACTGTGCCCATCATTGCAGCCTCACTGTGCCTACCAAATGCAGCCTCACTGTGCCCATCAATGCAGCCTCACTGTGCCCATCATTGCAGCCTCACTGTGCCCATCATTGCAGCCTCAGCCTCACTGTGCGCATCATTGCAGCCTCACTGTGCCCATGATTGCAGCCTCACTGTGCCCATGATTGCAGCCTCACCTGTGCCCTTCAATTCAGCCTCACTGTGTCCATCAAACGCAGCCTTACTGTGCCCATCAAACGCAGCCTCACTGTGCCCATCAAATGCAGCCTCCCTGGGCCCATAAATGCAGCCTCACTGTGCCCATCAAATGCAGACTCACCTGTGCCTGGATTATACACAGCGTGGATCTCCTGCTGTGTCACAGAGATTGGGTCTGCAATGTTCGGCGGCCAACCACTGTAACAAAGTCCCACCTCCTAGACTGGCGGCGGCTCATGTGAACACTGATCCAATGCCGGGAAATGTAATCAGTGTTCCGTGCATCACAGTGGCTGGCTGCTGAACATTGCAGTGTGAGAGGTACACAAGAGGAGGAGGGAGGGAGGGGAGGACTCTGCACCTGAGCCTCTCAGGACACATGTCATCACAAGGGGCAGGCTCTCCGAGTGATGTCACCGGATGGTCACGGCCCATGGCTATATAAGAGATGGCAGACAGTGGGCGACAACACAACAGAGGAAGACAACCTTTGAAGAAGAGCGGCCTTTTTTTGTTTTCAGCGGGTAACCTTCGGCGAGGAAGAAGACAGAACAGGGAGAAGACAGCACAGGGAGAAGACAGCACAGGGAGATGACAGCACAGGGAGGAGAAAGCTCTGGGCTCTTTTTTAATAAAGGACTTGTCAAAAACAGGCTCTTGATTTTTTCTTAACATTTCACTGCTTTTTCGTGTGAATGGGTAGGGGTACGATGTACACGATACCCATTCACATGGGGGGGGGATCTGAGGGCCCCCTTGTTAAAGGGTGCTTCCAGATTCCGATAAACCACCGCCCGCAGACCCCAACAACCACAGGCAAGGGTTGTCGGGAAGGGGCCCTTGTC
>JAQSEC010004549.1:0-10863 GCA_028564925.1 Lithobates sylvaticus
TGATTGCCCCTAGTTAACCCTTTCACCAGTGATCACCGTATAACTGTTACGGGTGACGCTGGTTAGTTAGCTTGTTTTTTTATACTGTCAGGGCACCCGCCATTTATTACCCAACTATCGGTTTAACCCCCTGATCGCCCGGCGGGTGATATCAATTAGGTGTTAGGGTCAAATAAGGTCTGCGTCGCCCCAGGTTAGTGCCAGTACCGCAAACACCCACGCGCAAAGCATACACCTCCCTTAGTGGTATAGTATCTGAACAGATCAATATCTGATCTGATCAGATCTATACTAGCGTCCCAGCAGTTTAGGGTTCCAAAAAACGCATTGTTAGCGGGATCAGCCCAGATACCTGCTAGCACCTGCGTTTTCCCCCTCCGCCCAGCCCAGCCCAGCCCACCCAAGTGCAGTATCGATCGATCACTGTCACTTCCAAAACACTAAGCACACATAACTGCAGCGTTCGCAGAGTCAGGCCTGATCCCTGCGATCGCTAACAGTTTTTTTGGTAGCGTTTTGATTCATTCGCCAGCAGCCTAGGAGCTTTTTTTCCTGTGAATCTCACTAGTGTACTACTAAATTTAGAGCCCAAAATGGCAAATCGCAAGTACACTAGTGAACAGGCCTACTTGTTTCTGAGTATGTCAGATAGTGAAGAGGAGGTCACTCATCTGTCAGAATCAGGCTCAGAATACGATCCAGTAGACGACAGCGGCTCCATGACAGATAGCTCTGGCGACGAAGGTGTGGTCCCTGCTAAGGTCAGGCGTACCCGATCCCGATCTTCTGATGTTGTTGAGGTGCAGGAACCGCAGGTCTCTCGTATGGAGCAGAGAAGTACTAGCGCCGCTATTCCTTCTGGTGAACTGGCAAGCACCAGCGGCCTAGTACACCCTGGACGTAGTCAAACCAGCACTGCAGTAACACTTGGTGACGTGGCGAGTCCCATAAGTGCAGTTCAAGCTGGCGAGGTGGCAAGCACAAGTAGTGTCCCGCTGCCACCAAGAAGAAGACAAAGGCAGGCCCGTCGATCACATAGTGTCCTTCCTGCAGAATTCGCCAATCCTGATTGGGTGCCCACCACTTCTGCAGAACCCGTACTTCCCCCATTCACTGGCCAACCCGGTATTCAGGTGGAAACAGCTGATTTTAAGCCATCCGATTTTTATTCGCTGTTTTTCACGGAAGATCTCTATAGATCTATTGTGGACCAAAGTAATATATACGCTGGTCAACACATCGCCGCTAATCCCCAAGTGCCTTCCCTTGCCAGAGATTGGAAACCAATTACGGTTTCCGAATTTAAGACCTTTCTGGGCCTTTCCCTCAACATGGGCATACACAAATTCCCGACGCTGAGGTCTTATTGGTCCACCTCACCGCACCACCATATGCCCGTGTTCTCTGCCTCCATGTCCAGGGCACGATACGAACAGATCTTGCGGTTCATGCACTTCAGTGACAATGAACTTTGTCGTCCTCGTGGAGACCCTGAATTTGATCGGCTCTACAAAATTCGGCCCCTCATAAACCACTTCAACCAATGTTTTGCAGCCTTGTTTACGCCCAATCAAGTTGTCTGCGTTGACGAGTCCCTGATTAAGTTTTCTGGCCGCTTGTCTTTCAAACAGTTCCTTCCCAGCAAGCGTGCCAGATACGGGGTCAAGCTCTACAAGCTCTGTGACAGGGCAACAGGCTATACGTGGAGCTTTTCGGTTTATGAGGGAAAAGATAGTCACGTAGAGCCGGAGAACTGTCCAGATTACATAGGGAGCGCTGGCAAGATAGTGTGGAACTTGGTGTCACCCTTATTCGGAAAGGGGTACCACTTGTACGTGGACAATTATTACACGAGCGTGCCACTTTTTAGTCACTTGTTTGATCATCAGATTGGAGCATGTGGCACCGTGCGACCTAATCGCCGGGGCTTTCCCCAGCGGCTTGTAGATTCCCGTCTTAGGCTGGGGGAGAGAGCCTGCTTGAAGTGTAATAACTTGCTCGCTGTGAAGTGGAGGGATAATAGGAATGTTTTCGTTCTTACCTCCCTTCATGCAGACACGACAGTCCAAATTCGTACGGCGGCTGGTGTTGTGACGAAACCCCTCTGTATCCACGAATACAACCTTAATATGGGGGGGGGGGTGGACCTCAACGACCAGTTGTTGGCGCCGTACCTAGTTGTCCGTAAGGCTAGACGCTGGTACAAAAAAGTGTCTATTTATTTATTCCAATTGGCTTTGCTGAATGCTCATGTGCTATACGGAGCTTCAGGCGGGACGTTACCCTTCCTTGAATTCCAGGGAGCGGTTGTCATGGAACTCCTGTATCCAGGCGATTCCACACCTCACCATCCCCTACCAAATGCAGTAAGCCGGCTGCATGAGAGGCATTATCCTCATGTCCTCCAGAGTACCCCTACCCAACGAGCCCCCCAAAGAAGATGTCGTGTCTGTAGCAAGCGCGGATTTAGGCGTGACACCCGTTATTATTGTCCACGCTGTCCTGACAATCCTGGTCTCTGCGTTGGTGAATGCTTTGAACGCTACCACGAACTAGTGAGGTATTAGCGTAGGGTACAGCATTTCACAGGCTAGGATACACTTTCACAGGGTCTCAAGAATGCCATCGCATTTTGAGACCCGACCGTTGCAGTTAAAATTATAGTTACAGGGTCTCAAGAATGCCATCTCATTTTGAGACCCGACCGTTACAGTTAAAATTATAGTTATAGTTTAAAAAAAAAGTGTAAAAAATAAAAATAAAAAAAAAAAGTACAAAAAATAAAAAACCCCAAAAAAAATATAAAATAAAAAAACCAAAAATAGTTGTCGTTTTATTGTTCTCTCTCTATTGTTGCTCTTTTTTACTCTATTCTATTCTGCAATGTTTTATTATGTTTTATCATGCTTGCTTTTCAGGTATGTTTTATTGTTAACCATTTTTTTTGTTTTCAGGTGCGCCATTCAGTTGCAGCGCGGATTTATTTATCTTGACAGCAACAGCGTTTGCTCCCACGATACATAAAGCCGCGACTCCAACACTGTAGGAGGTGATTTCACCACCACAGTTAAAAAAAAGAGCATATATGCCGAAGCATGGGGGCAGCAGAGGGCGGAGGAGCGATTTTGCTCCTAATGCCACGTACATACGGTCGAAAAAAGTCCGACCATGTGTACGTGGCATAACTTTTTTGCGGGAGGATGCCCCCATGCTTCGGCATATATATATTTTAGGCACCGGTTGCGTTAACAAAATGTTTTATTTTTTACTATGTTTTTTTTTTGGTATTTGCTTTGCAGGTATGGTATGGTAAGGTCTTACTGTTATACTCTAATGTTACTTTGTTTTAATGTTAACCATTATTTGCTTAGCAGGTACGCCATTCAGTTGCAGCGTGGATTTATTTATCTTGACAGCAACAGCGTTTGCTCCCACGATACATAAAGCCGCGACTCCAACGCTGTAGGAGGTGATTTCACCACCACAGTTAAAAAAAAGAGCATATATGCCGAAGCATGGGGGCAGCAGAGGGCGGAGGAGCGATTTTGCTCCTAATGCCACGTACATACGGTCGAAAAAAGTCCGACCATGTGTACGTGGCATAACTTTTTTTGCGGGAGGATGCCCCCTGCTTCGGCATATATAAATGGTTCATGTATGCCCATCATTAGAAGTGGGTGGATGAAGGGAGGTATTCTAATGGTGGGCATACCCACCGCACCATTGGGAAATTGGGAAAGCATTTTATCACACCGATCTTGGTGTGGTCAGATGCTTTGAGGGCACAGGAAAGATCTAGGGTCTAATAGACCCCAATTTTTTCAAAAAAAGAGTACCTGTCACTGCCTATTGCTATCATAGGGGATATTTACATTCCCTGCGATAACAATAAAAATGACAACTAAGAAAAAAAAAAATGGAAGGAACAGTTTAAAAATAAAATAAAAAAGCTAAATAAAAAGAAAAACTAAAAAAAAAAAAAAAAAAAAGCACCCCTGCCCCCCCTTCTTTTGCGCAAAGGCGAACACAAGCGTTGGTCTGGCGTCATATGTAAACAGCAATTGCACCATGCATGTGAGGTATCACCGCGAAGGTCAGATCGGGGGCAGTAATTTTAGCAGTAGACCTCCTCCGTGAATCTAATGTGGTAACCTGTAAAGGCTTTTAAAGGCTTTTAAAAATGTATGTAGTTTGTCGCCACTGCGTGTTTGTGCGCAATTTTAAAGCATGTCGTGTTTGGTATCCATGTACTCGGCCTAAGATCATATTTTTTATTTCATCAAAAATTTGAGCAATATAGTGTGTTTAAGTGCATTAAAATTAAAAAAAGTGTATTTTTTCCACAAAAAATGCGTTTGAAAAATCGCTGCGCAAATACTGTGTGGAAAAAAAAAATGCAACACCCACCATTTTAATCTGTAGGGCCTTTGCTTTAACAATATATATAGTGTTTGGGGGTTCAACGTAATTTTCTTGCAAAAAAAAAATATGTTTTCATGTAAACAAAAGGTGTCAGAAAGGGCTTTATCTTCAAGTGGTTAGAAGAGTGGGTGACGTGTGACATAGGCTTCTAAATGTTGTGCATAAAATGCCAGGACAGTTCAAACCCCCCCCAAATGACCCCATTTTGGAAAGTAGACACCCCAAGCTATTTGCTGAGAGCAATGTTGAGCCCATTAAATATTTTTTTTTTTGGTCCCAAGAGATTGAATAATGAAAAAAAAAAAAAATAATATTTTTTTTTACAAAAACTTGTCACTAAATGATATATTGCTCAAACATGCCATGGGCATATGTGGAGATACACCCCAAAATACATTCTGTTGCTTCTCCTGAGTACGGGGATACCACATGTGTGGGACTTTTTGGGAGCCTAGCCGCGTACGGGACCCCAAAATCCAAGCACCGCTTTCAGGCTTTCTAAGGGTGTAATTTTTTTATTTCACTCCTCACTGCCAATCACAGTTTCGGAGGCCATGGAATGCCCAGATGGCACAAACCACCCCCAAATGACCCCATTTTGGAAAGTAGACACCCCAAGCTATTTGCTGAGAGGTATGGTGAGTATTTTGCAGATCTCGCTTTTTGTCACAATGTTTTGAAAATTGAAAAAAAAAAAAAAAAAATTTTTTTTTTCTTTACTTTCTTCATTTTCAAAAACACATGAGAGCTGTAAAATACTCACCATGCCTCTCAACAAATAGCTTGGGGTGTCTACTTTCCAAAATGGGGTCATTTGGGGGGGTTTTGTGCTATTTTGGCATTTTATGGCCTTCGAAACTGTGATAGGTAGTGAGGAGTGAAATCAAAAATTTGCACCCTTAGAAATCCTGAAGGCGGTGCTTGGGTTTCGGGGCCCCGTACGCGGCTAGGCTCCCAAAAAGTCCCACACATGTGGTATCCCCATACTCAGGAGAAGCAGCAAAATGTATTTTGGGGTGCAATTCCACATATAACCATGGCATGTGTGAGCAATATATCATTTAGTGACAACTTTTTGAATAAATTTTTTTTATTTATTTTTTTTGTCTTTATTCAATCACTTGGGACTAAAAAAAAAAATATTCAACGGGCTCAACATGCCTCTCAGCAAATAGCTTGGGGTGTCTACTTTCCAAAATGGGGTCATTTGGGGGGGTTTTGTGCCATCTTGGCATTTTATGGTCTTCAAAACTGTGATAGGTAGTGATAGGTAGTGAGGAGTGAAATCAAAAATTTATGCCCTTAGAAATCCTGAAAGCGGTGCTTGGTTTTCGGGGTCCCGTATGCGGATAGGCTCCCAAAAAGTCCCACACATGTGGTATCCCCGTACTCAGGAGAAGCAGCAGAATGTATTTTGGGGTGTAATTCCACATATGCCCATGGCATGTGTGGGCAATATATCATTTAGTGACAACTTTGGGCAAAAAAAAAAAAAGTTTGTAATATTCCCGCAACTTGTGGCAAAATATAAAATATTCCATGTACTCAACATGCCTCTCAGCAAATAGCTTGGGGTGTCTACTTTCCAAAATGGGGTCATTTGGGGGGTTTTGTGCAATTTTGGCATTTTATGGCCTTCGAAACTGTGATAGGTAGTGAGGAGTGAAATCAAAAATTGACACCCTTAGAAATGCTGAAGGTGGTGCTTGGGTTTCGGGGCCCCGTACGCGGCTAGGCTCCCAAAAAGTCCCACACATGTGGTATCCCCGTACTCAGGAGAAGTGGCAAAATGTATTTTGGGGTGCAATTCCACATATAACCATGGCATGTGTGAGCAATATATCATTTAGTGACAACTTTTTGAATACATTTTTTTTTTTTTTTTTTTTTTGTCTTTATTCAATCACTTGGGACTAAAAAAAAAAATATTCAATGGGCTCAACATGCCTCTCAGCAAATAGCTTGGGGTGTCTACTTTCCAAAATGGGGTCATTTGGGGGGGTTTTGTGCTATCTTGGCATTTTATGGCCTTCAAAACTGTGATAGGTAGTGATAGGTAGTGAGGAGTGAAATCAAAAATTTATGCCCTTAGAAATCCTGAAGGCGGTGCTTGGTTTTCGGGGTCCCGTATGCGGATAGGCTCCCAAAAAGTCCCACACATGTGGTATCCTCGTACTCAGGAGAAGCAGCAGAATGTATTTTGGGGTGTAATTCCACATATGCCCATGGCATGTGTGGGCAATATATCATTTAGTGACAACTTTGGGCAAAAAAAAAAAAGTTTGTAATATTCCCTCAACTTGTGGCAAAATATAAAATATTCCATGTACTCAACATGCCTCTCAGCAAATAGCTTGGGGTGTCTACTTTCCAAAATGGGGTCATTTGGGGGGGTTTTGTGCTATTTTGGCATTTTATGGCCTTCAAAACTGTGATAGGTAGTGAGGAGTGAAATCAAAAATTTGCACCCTTAGAAACCCTGAAGGCGTTGATTGGGTTTCGGGGCCCCGTGCGCGGCTAGGCTCCCAAAAAGTCCCACACATGTGGTATCCCCATACTCGGGAGAAGCAGCAAAATGTATTTTGGGGTGCATCTCCACATATAACCATGGCATGTGTGAGCAATATATAATTTAGTGACAACTTTATGAAAAAAAAAATTTTTTTTTTTTTTTTTTTGTCTTTATTCAATCCCTTGGGACTAAAAAAAAAAAATATTCAATGGGCTCAACATGCCTCTCAGCAAATAGCTTGGGGTGTCTACTTTCCAAAATGGGGTCATTTGGGGGGGTTTTGTACTTCCCTGCCATTTTAGCACCTCAAGAAATGAGATAGGTAGTCATAAATTAAAAGCCGTGTAAATTCCAGAAAATGTACTCTAGTTTGTAGACGCTATAACTTTTGCGCAAACCAATAAATATACGCTTATTGGCATTTTTTTTACTAAAGACATGTGGCTGAATACATTTTGGCCCAAATGTTTGACTAAAATTGAGTTTATTAGATTTTTTTTATAACAAAAAGTAGAAAATCTCTTTTTTTTTCAAAATTTTCGCTCCTTTTCCGTTTATATCGCAAAAAATAAAAATCACAGAGGCAATCAAATACCATCAAAAGAAAGCTCTATTTGTGGGAAGAAAAGGACGCAAATTTCGTTTGGTTACAAAATTGCATGACCGCGCAATTACCAGTTAAAGTAGTGCAGTGCGAAATTGAAAAAAGACCTCTGGTCCTTTGGCTGCCAAATGGTCCGGGGCTGAAGTGGTTAATGCTGGGACCACCATATGCACAAAATCAGCTTTGTTTTTTGTTAAAAAGAAAATTCATTTTCAACTAATCTGAGGACTTTTTCCCTGTCCCTGTGTTACAGCACTGGGTGTCTGTCACACGTCTGTGGTAGTGAGCCCTTATAGTTCACCAACTTGGGGTTCCCTAGGGTGTAGAGTCTGCTTCTTCACCAGAACCCTCGATGGTAGGCATTGACTTACAGCAAATAGAACCAGGTCTCAGCCTCCCGAACGCCCAGGAGACAACAGGAAAACCAGGAGACAAGCCAAGGTCAGGACCAGCAGCAAACAAGCACAGATGGTAAATAAAGCCAGGGTCAGTACATAGGTAGCCAGGCTCCAGTAACAAGCGCATGGGAGCTCAGAGAACTGTGAAGTTACTCAGGCAATGTGGGTTACACTGAGCATTGTTTATATAGACAATCAAACTAGAAGGCGGGCCCGGAAGTGATGGAGGGAAAGGCAATAAAAGCCCACAGAATAGCAAGCGACTCCCATAGGTGAGCACAGCCAAACCACACATGTGAAAGGAATTAGGGTAGAGAAATCACAACAGCAAGAAGGTAAGAATACACAAGCAGGAAACTGCAGGCTAACTCGTGACAATGGCTAAATAGACCAGCCACCAAGCACCAGTGGTATCACATGGGAGGAAGGATAGTCACATACTCCCCCCATAACTGAAGGTACCTAAATTAATGGAAGTTATTTTTTTTTTAAATTATACTTCTTCCTGAGGTATATCTATTTAATTAAAGCACATTTTGTTTGATACAAGAACTATGGCATATGTGTGCAGTGGATAGAGATTAGACTCATGTTCAGATTAACAATGCAGCAATGCACACCCTTCATAAATAGGAGCTGCTTTTTCCTCAGGGTGTCAGTGATCTTTCAAAATCCTAGCAACATCCCTACTTTTTGGATTCCTCGTCTGTGTAATTATTAATCAATAACACAGTAATCTTTTATTTTTTTGCTTTATACATTTAAAAACCTAAATACATTATTTTAAAAGCCAACATTTTTATGAACATTTGTCAATATGCTTATGCAGTCATAATTTAATCAAAATTGTATTTACTTCTGCTATTCCCCTGAATAAAAGCTGTAACGGTATAGCCCAACCCTCCTTGTGTTCTCAAGCTAAATAAATACTAAATATGTGTTTAAAGTATCTAAAACATCAAACAACAATTATCACAATTATCATGTTGTAGGACTAAATGGAGCATGTGCCAATTTGAAGAAGACATCTCTGCTTACATTTCTGTAAAAATCTGATCTGCTTCAGAGGTCAAGTTCTTTTGTTTGCAATAGATTTTTATTCCAAAGTTTAACAAACTTCTTAGTATACAAATAGTATCATACAGATATAGTAAAATGTTGTGGCCTAACTTTCTAATTAAAAAGAAATTATATAAAAGTAGTAGGTACCATCATCCGTATAATGTAATGTGAAATGTTATTGGAGAAAACCTGGTCTCCAGCCAGGGTTCTCCAAGAGGGAGGGGAGCTGTCGGACTATCACGGTACGTTAAGTAGTGTTACTATTATTCATAAACCAATATTATATAAAATATAAAATTTTATTATTGTTCTTCACAAAATATACATTGAACAAATTCTAAAAACAAATGTACAATAGGTATTTCAACTAGTTTCGCTAAACAGCTTCATCAGGAAATACATATATCTTACATCCCATCGAGATGCATCTATGGAGACACGGACGTGTCCACCAGTGCCTTACGCGGCGACTGGGGAAGAGCAGGTGGAGCCAGCAGGTTAATCAATGGTATCTGGGACCTGGTCCCATCACCTCCCGGGAAGACACACTTGGAAAAATATGCGGATTACACTGCTACCCGCATCATAGGGGAACTTATTGTTTCCACATCAGGTTATTCCAGCCCGCTAGTCCAAGTTGTACCCCGGTCAGTGTGGCTTACTAAACTACCATCTCAGTAAAAAGCCGCCCACGTCCTAGACCGTATACGCCATCAGTTGGCTCCCAGATACCATTGATTAACCTGCTGGCTCCACCTGCTCTTCCCCAGTCGCCGCGTAAGGCACTGGTGGACACGTCCGTGTCTCCATAGATGCATCTCGATGGGATGTAAGATATATGTATTTCCTGATGAAGCTGTTTAGCAAAACTAGTTGAAATACCTATTGTACATTTGTTTTTAGAATTTGTTCAATGTATATTTTGTGAAGAACAATAATACAATTTTATATTTTATATAATATTGGTTTATGAATAATAGTAACACTACTTAACATACCGTGATAGTCCGACAGCTCCCCTCCCTCTTGGAGAACCCTGGCTGGAGACCAGGTTTTCTCCAATAACATTTCACATCATACAGATATAGAAAGACCCATGCACCCTCAAGGGTAACCGAGTGTCAGATCATTATAACTATAATACAAAAATCGATTGTAAAAGGTAAATTCCATTGATATAGGCTACTGCTTGTCCAGGGCATATATGGAATAATCAGAATTACTTTGTGGCATAAACAATTCAGGAACATTACTCCAAAAAACATCCCTGCATCCCTGATCCAACTGTGGTGCCATAGCATAACTAGAGATCAGAGCACTTATCACCAAGGTTGATCTGGTGCTTCAAGTCACTTTACGTAGCTCCCACATTGACATGGAAAAATTAGAGGCTCTAGGACTCTCTATTTTCATCCATAAGGTAAATGTAAAACATAAAAAGAGAAGTAAAGAAAAAAAAAGGGGGTGAAAGGGAGAAGAAAAGAGGTTAGAGAAAATAGGTAAATTCCCTCAGCCTAGGCCCCTGACCGCCCAGTTTGGAGAACTATGGGGCTTGAAGGTATTTAATCCAAGGGGACCACACCCTTTCGAATCTGGCTTGTTTATCCCTAAGAAAGTTGGTCAATTTTTAATTGACCATGATCCAAGAAGGTTTGTGTTTTACCCAATGCAACATTGTCCACTGGAGTTTTCCATGGTCATGCTATAGTAATTTTAGCTGCTGAAAAAATGAAAAAGGTGAGAGTTCGAAGATGTCTAAGGATCTCGTCCAGCAGGTCAGCAAACAGCCCTTTTTTAGTATTTTTAGGCATGTTTTGTCCTGTCTCTGAATAGACCAGAGTGAATATTCTGATCTAAAAGCAATG
>JAQSEC010003410.1:0-10930 GCA_028564925.1 Lithobates sylvaticus
CAGCAGGGCCCATTCCTGTGCCCAACAAGAGTAACTGTGGGGGCTTACTGTGTTCTGGTACCACCAACACCTAAGGCCCAATTTTTCTGCAGAGTATATAGAGCAGGCCATATAGTATATATACTGCTGTTCAGAGTATATAGTATATAGTGCCAGTTTGAAAAATTGGGTGCAGGGTTCCCCTTAATAACCATACCAGATCTGAAGGGCCTGGTATGGATTTTTGGGGGGGACATCCACACCATTGTTTTTTGGTATTTTTTGGTATTTTTATCTATATTGCTGGTATCCGACAATACATTACAGCCAGGAGCAGTTTTAAATGATATTTTTTTCTTTAGAAATTTAATTTTGCTGTGGTACTGTTATAAACATGGGAAAGATACGCTACTTTACAGACATACTAAGGACACCCCAGGCACGATATTTAAAGGAATATTTCATTTTTATTGTTTTACTTTAAGCGTTATTAAAATCACTGCTCCCAAAAGAACGGCCTTTATAAAACCTTTTTTGCATTGATACATGTCCCCTGGGACAAAACCCTGGTCCCCAAACACTTTTTATGGCAATAGCTTGCATATAAGCCTTTAAAATTAGCACTTTTGTTTTTTCACATACGTGTCCCATAGACTTTAACGATGTTCGCGTGTTCAAACTAATTTTTTGCCACTTCGCATGTTCTGCTGCAAACCCGGGGGGTGTTTGGCTCATCTCTAGTCCCTAATCTAGGGAAAGGGCCTGGACCAAAGAAGAAGCAAGACCTTGCATGTACATGGTGTTCTTACAAACCTATGGGGTTGAAACAAGATAAGTGTGCTGTGCTAAACAACTCGTGGAGTGTATGCACTGTATGCAGTGTATGTTCTGCACTGTTTACCTCAAAATTGCCTGTATTGAGCAAGCATTGGTTAGGAACAAACTCATGTCACTGGCTGAAAAGGAAGTCTTTCTGGTGTGGGGCCTGGCAGGATAACTTGGGGGTGGTAAATCCCATTCATTATTACTAATGTAGTAAGGCAGGTGGCACACACAGCACTGTTGCATCCCCCTCCTACAATATGCTGTCCAAGGGTGGCTATGTTGCTCTCCATTAGATACATGAATAGAGGAGTGAATGTAGCCACCCTAAGAGAGGAACACAACTGGTCGATCACTAGATGAAAAAATAAAAAATAAAAGCTTGAATGAAAGAAAACAATTGCAGCCACCACATCTAATGATTGGTACCTGCAATATATTACAGTTTTATTTTTGGACTTAAACTGAGCAAAATTATAAATGCAACACTTTTGTGTTTGCCCCTATTGATCATGAGCTGAACTTAAAGATCTACGACTTTTTCTATGTACACAAAAGGCCTATTTCTCTCAAATATTGTTCACAAATCTGTCTAAATCTGTGTTAGTGAGCACTTCTCCTTTGCCAAGATAATCCATCCACCTCACAGGTGTGGCATATCAAGATGCTGATTAGACAGCATGATTATTGCACAGGTGGGCCTTAGGCTGGCCACAATAAAAGGCCACTCTAAAATGTGCAGTTTTACTGTATTGGAGGGGTCGAGGGGGTCCAAAAAACAGTCAGTATCTGGTGTGAGCACCATTTGCCTCACACAGTGCAGCACATCTCCTTTGCATATAGTTGATCAGGTTGTTGATTGTGGCCTGTGGAATCTTGGTCCATTCCTCTTCAATGGCTGTACGAAGCTTCTGGATATTGGCAGGAACTGGAACACGCTGTCGTATACGCCGATCCCGTGCATCCCAAACATGCTCAATGGGTGACATGTCCGGTGAGTATGCTGGCCATGCAAGAACTGGGATGTTTTCAGCTTCCAGGAATTGTGTACAGATCCTTGCAACATGGGGTTGTGCATTATCATGCTGCAATATGAGGTGATGGTCGTGAATGAATGGCCCGACAATGGGCCTCAGGATCTTATCACAGCATCTCTGTGAATTCAAAATGCCATCAATAAAATGCACCTGTGTTTTTTGTCCATAGCATACGCCTTCCTATACCATAACCCCACCACCACCATGGGCCACTCGATCCACAGCATTGACATCAGCAAACCGCTCACCCACACAACGCCATACACGCTGTCTGCCATCTGCCCTGTACAGTGAAAACCGGGAATCATCCGTGAAGAGAACACCTCTCCAATGTGCCAGACGCCATCAAATGTAAGCATTTGCCCACTCAAGTCGGTTACGACGAGGAACTGCAATCAGATGGAGATGCCGATGAGGACAACAAGCATGCAGATGAGCTTCCCTGAGAGTGGTCATGGTCTGCGTTTGTGAGGCCGGTTGGATGTACTGCCAAATTCTCTAAAATGCCTTTGGAGACTTATGGTAGAGAAATGAGAATTCAATGTGTGATAAAACTGCACATTTTACAATGGCCTTTTATTGTGGCCAGCCTAAGGCACACCTGTGCAATAATCATGCTGTCTAATCAGCATTTTGATATCTGTGAGGTGGCTGGATTATCTAGGCAAAGGGGAAGTGCTCACTAACATATTTAGACAGATTTGTGAACAATTTTTGTGAGAAATAGGCCTTTTGTGTACATAGAAAAAGTCGTAGATCTTTAAGTTCAGCTCATGATAAAGTGATGCTGGTAAAACGAATGTAGGCTCAAAGAAACAAACTGTTAGGCTTCAGCAAAAGAGCCAAGGCACAGTTTCACAGAAAAATACTTAGACTTAAAGATCGCCTTTATAGCAGCCTGGAACTTTGCATTGAGATCATTTTCTGAATTGTAGCCTCTGATGTTTTTAAAATCTCAGTTAACAATATACTGACTGTACTTACCCTTTACTCATACAACCTCTGCTGTTCTCTTTTATGTCTTTTCCTGGTCTCATTTGCTTGTATGGTGCTACATTTCTGCTTATGACACCCTGCCTACACAGTGCAGTCTTCAGATGCCCTCTGCTAGGAAGAGACAGATATGTTCGGATAGGTGTGTGTCAGACAGCAGGCACTTCTGAGCTGGCTGAATGCCTGATTGATGTCACTGTGATCACGCTGTCTTTCACACGGCTGCAGAATGACCTTTATCTTTAGTGAAGATCAGTACAGAAAGTTTACACAGATCTAGGTACTGATAATGGGCAATGGACAAATTAAAGAGCAATTCCAGAGAGCAAATGAAAGAAATTAGTGAGCTACTAATGCCAGCCAGCATACACTATAGTTGTGCTAAAAAAAGATGTTCACTTAGGGCTTGTCCACATTGCCTGCATGCTAAACGCTCAGTTTAAGCTGTTAGTTTTCAACAGCAGTGAGCCATGGTGAGGAGGTGGTATGATGTGTGTTTCAGTGCATTACACTGTTTGCTTATTTTTAAAACTGTATTTGAAGTGCACAAAGTGACAATTCATTCATGTTTCTACACAGCAGCTTGGTGCGTTGCGCTGTTGTGAGGTGACATGTGGTGCCCACCTGTGCACTGCAGTAAAGGCTAATTCACACATAGGGGTTGATTTACTAAAGGCAAATAGACTGTGCCCTTTGCAAAGGGCAGTTGCACTCTGCAAGTGCAGTTGCTCCGGAGCTTAGTAAATTATAATTATTATTATTATTGTAGCGGTGACACTTATACAAGGTGTCCGCTATGTTTAAATTTAGTATTTTTTCTCTCAGAACAGTAAGAAGGTTCTGGGGGTTAATTGTGTAGGTTAACTTTGGCATCAGTTTGGCTGGGCTGTGTAGGGGTTCTGCCTGGCCATGTGTACTGTTAGATGCACATGACAGGCCTAGAACCAGGCCTGGTTGGACGGTTTGGGTATCAACATTCCCCGGAGCCAATCGGCGGGTGCGTCTGGCACCGCTGAGGAGTCTGGGGGGAGGATACTTAAGATGCTGGAGTCACATGTTCAGGGTTCGTTCGGCCGGAACTGCCTGTTCCTGGATCTAGACCAGGGTAGCCCCGCGAGGGGTCCCGGTCATGAAGCAAAGGCCACCCCACAACATGGTCAGCTTGGCTAACCCCATTAGACCCACTTGGTCTGGGACAAGGATCCGTCTGTTCCCGACTCCCGGAACCGGCTGGTCCGAGGCGCAGTAACTGAGGGAGGATTCAAGGCATCCGGGTGTGCTCTCAACTTGGAGGGGCACCGCAGCTTGTGTAAGCGACCGGGGGAGGACTCTTCGGAAGAGGGCCCACAAGCTGGCATCTCAAGAAGTGCCTGGTTGCTGGGTTGTCAATAAGAGGCCAGGTGCGCCAAACTAAGTGCAGTATATAAAATCACTGTTTAATAAATGTAAAAACCAAAGCCAAATGGCTACTCACAAAAGCAGAGTGAATACAGACATATAATGGATAATCCAGGGGGCAGGTGCTTCAATGGGCCCCAATGACAGCTTTGCAGAGAGAGTGCACAGAGGACACAGGAGGCTGTATTCACGCGCCAGCTAGCAGAGAGGGGGCGGGGCCGGGAGCTCCACTCGGAACAAAGCGGCTGTAGTTAGAGCAGTGATCAGAGTGGGCGCATCAGTGGAGCCTCTGGCCCCGACCTCTATATTTCCTAGCCAGTATAGAGGGGGTGGGGGTGGGAGCTCCACTGACGTGCCCACTCCGATCAATGCTCTAACTACAACCGTTCTTTTCTGAGCATACAGGCTACATGGGGCAGAGTCAGCACATCAGTGGAGCTCTCAGCCCCGCCCCCTCACTGCTGGCTAGATCGGGAGAACAGCCTCGCACTCTGCAAAGCCGTCATCGGGGGCCCCAATTCACGAGTAGCACGGGCCGCCCCTGTCACCACTGCCGCCCCGAGGCCTGGCCTCAGTGGCCTTGTGGGAAATACAGCCCTGATGACACCACCATGTATTTTTTACAAAAAGGAAGCAAGTAGTCACATTCAGAGTTGTAAGCATTTTAAAAAAACACTGAAATAAAGAAGAAAATCTTTGAAAATGAAGCAATAACAGGACTGGTCATTATCATAAAGCCCCCATATATAAAAAAGGTTACACAACTGATAAGTATAATAAAGTAAAATTAATTTACATTTTTTTTTACAACTGCTTAATTGATACAATCTATATAGTGCAATTAGAAAGATCAGGAGAATATTGAAATGTAAAAAAAAAATAGAAATAAAAATAGAACTTTTCAAGAAATTTTTAAATTAGAGACAGAAGATGTATTATGCATAATTTCTTATCATGACTTATTAATAAATGCATTAATGTCCCATTCAATGTTTAAACCTAAAGGGGAGTGTTATTGAAGCTCATAAATCAAAAAAGTTTTGAGGCGTGACACGCCCCTGGTTGTTGCCCCGCCCCTCCAAGAGGGAATGTACCTGTCAATAACCAGAAATTTGGTACCTCTGGGATCTCTGTTATGAAACTGTTGATAATGTCTGGGGACACTATGTTTAGTGTCCCCCTTCTTAATAATGGTTATGTGCTTGTTAACCCTTACAGAAAAAGCCCAGATTGTTCTCCCCACATATTGCTTGCCACAAGGGCAGGTAAGCAAATATACCACGTTCTTTGTGGCACTTGTACAAAAATGTTTGATGTCGTAGTAGCAGATTTAAACTGTAGGGTCTTATGTCATCCTCGTGTATTAGAAATGACATACATTACACTTCTTGCATGGGAAGTATCCAATCAAGTTATGAAAAAAGAATGTTCTTACGGGGGGATTGATGATATTAGGTGCAAGTTTGCTTTGCAAAGATTGAACACCCCTATATATCACTCTGGGCTGGTCCTGTAATAACAAACCTAAAACTTTATCCCTTTTTAAAATGTCCCAATGTTTATGACTGATGGACTTAATCTGCGTGTGTTGAGTGGAGAATGAAGTGATCAGTGACCACTTAAAGGTCTCATTAGAATCCGTGCAGGGTTTATCCATCAAGAAAGGACTACGCTCGGTTCCTTTTTGAGATTCAATCAATATGTATTCTGCTACATATGTGTAGTAAAAAAAAATACCAATAAGCGTATATTGATTTGTTTGTGCAAAAGTTATCGTGTCTACAAACTATGGAATATTTTTATGGAACTTTTATTTCTTTATTTATTTTAGTAGTAATGGCGGCGATCAGCGATTTATAGCGAGACTGTGATATTGCGGCAGGCAAATCAGACACCTAACTAAGACTTTTAACACTATTTGGAGACCAGTGACGTTATTACAGTGATCAGTGCTAAAAAAATGCACTGTCACTGTACTAATGACACTGGCTGGGAAGGGGTTCAAATCGGGGGCAATCAAAAGGGTTAAGTGTGTCCCTAAGGGGTGCTTTCTAACTGTGGGGGGGGGAGTGCTTTGACTGGGGGAAAACAGAGATCCATGTTTCTGCTTAGCAGAAACAAAAGATCTCCATTTTCCCCTCTGGCAGAATGGCGATCTGCCTTGCTTATGTAGGACGATCAGACCCGCTGATTGGCTCCAACTCGTTCCAATTACTGTGGGAGCGGGATATCAGTGGTGCGCGCCCCAGACCCCGTGCACAAGATCATGTACAGGTAAGTGATTTAATGCAAGAGGGCCGCCCTGCTGCAGTATATCTGCGTGGGGCGGTCTTAAAGTGGTTAAAGTTCATGTGAGTGTAAAGGCAGGCGTCCCAATACTTTTGACAATATAGTGTATCTACATTTCACACATACAGTTTCTTGTAGGAAACTAAACAAGCATTTAGTTAAAGGGTAGGGTGTATTGAATAGAATAGGGAATGAAGGCCATAGTGAACAGAGGCAGACAGATGAGGACATTTACACAACTGTGGTGCATTGGTGAGGGGGAATAAAATGTCAGGAATATCAAAACATTTACTGTAAATCACCGAGATTTAGCATTTTTAATGCACAGGGATACACATATAGCATCCAGAGAAGGCTGACTTCTGCCTAGGGGAGTTAAAACCAAGAGGCTTCATTTGCAAGAAAGCACAGTGGCTCCACTGACTCAGCCACTATGGGCAGATTATGTCGAGAAAATTCATATTTTCGTTTTAATGACCCAGAAGGGATAGACATAAACATGCGCCACACGCAAAGCAAATGGAGTACGGAGTAGGCCCATAGCAAATTATGCCAAGCAAAGTCAATTATATCAAATATAGTCAAATAGTCAAATATATTTTAGTGACGAAAAGGGATTAAAAAACAATAGATCTTAAGGTTTTACATGTCAGGCTTATCGTTCTAAGGGAGATATTTTTTAACAAGTGAGCCACTTCAGGGACATGGATACCAACCCACTACATCATTATTGCAAAGTAACTCAAGGACACAGATCAGTCATGTTAGAGACCCAGTGAGAAGCATAAGTTATATTTTATCTGATAAAAGTTAAAGAAGAGTATATTTTTTCCTTTTTTCTTGTTTCCTTGTGAAATGGCAGATTGGAGAATGTACGCTCTAGGCGTCTACATTGACCCGAGCAGCAGAAAACCTGTCGTGGCCAATACCGGGGTGCGGTATGTACTGAATAGTCAGCTTGCTTTGTACACAGCCGGAGGCTATGAGTCCCTGGGGGTGATCTGTGGAAAATGCACTGGCCTGGCCACGTAGTTGATGCTGTGGATTGTCTGTGGACGCTGCGGGGAGCATCTGTTCAAGGTTGCCTCCCCAACTCTACCTCCCAGAATCCTACAAGTGGATTGGGACAGGAACATTGCTGTCCCTTCGGAGAGTAATGTCCAAAGCCTGTCGGTTGTCACCCAAGTTGTGCAGGAAAGCTGCTACCTCTACCACAGCGATTACCCCAGAACCCAGCGCACCGACCGCTTCGAAGGGCCGAGGTCGGGCCAGGTTGCTCTCGTTGATGACTGGGTTACCTGAGAGAAAAGTACCAGGTGTCAGAAACCATTAATCAGCCTGAGACAGAAGTACAGTTAAATCACACTTGTTTAATAATAATAAAAAAAGGTACACAGAGTAAACGTAGTCAAATCATAGCCAGAGTTGTTAAAGCTGAATTTCTAGCTTAGTTAAATGAATATAGATACAAGCGAATAACGCGATTAAACCTTTGTCTGTATAAGAATATAAACGTACGATATCGGTGCTAAAAGGATAAACAGTTACAATTTATTTATATGTCCAGAAAAATAATAAAGAAACATTTTAGATTACCCAACATAGTATAGAGATGTTATAAATGCCATGTTGCCAGTGTTTACAAAGATAGTTAATGTAGAAAAGGGGATATATTACAATGGACATACACAGGCTGTTACTTAATACATATTAAAGTCTTAGGAGAAAGATCAAAGTTAGAGAAAGGATAGGGATACACAGAATACATTACACTTCATATTAATAATGAGGGAGAGAGAGAGAGAGGGGGGGGGGAAGAGAGAGAGAAAGAGTACATTACCCCGGCAGCTACATGTCCAAAAACATCAGGCAAAAAGAGGGCTCGTATACAGCTGTAGACTTATTTATATGCCAAAAATGCCCCTTCCCCAGTCTCAATGTTCATTGGCTCCCGGGGGTCTTTGGGGCTAGCTCAGTGATTGGTCCTTTTCTAAAGGCAAAATCCCTGTCAGGTGGTCTCCAAGATCTATGAGTCATCAGCTCCTCCTAGGTAAAAGGGAGGGACTGGTGACACACAGGTCCCGATAACCAGATATGACAATAGTATGTTAATGACCCCTGGGAGAAGGAGCCACATCTATTGTAAGAGAACAAGAGATATTCAATTAACACCTGGGCACAGTCAATCTATGGAAAGAGGAAAATCTAGCTTGCCTGTCATAAAAATATATATAAATATATATATACACATATGGGGCATGGCAATCCAATTCCATTTTAAATCTTCAAACTCTCCACCACAGAGTTCAGGAACCAGAACGGATAGTCAGACAAGCCAAAACATCAAGGAGCCAGAGATGAGCGTAGTAGAACAGCAAGCAGGATCTGGAGCCAGAAGAAATGTCAGCCAAGCAAGTCTTTAACAGGAACACAGGAGAGCATCTCTAGCGATGTGACCAAGGTGAAGGCAGCGATCATCTGGACTGGACGGCTGAAGTAGGCAGGACTGATGAGCAAACCCACAAAAAACAAGTAAATAAAATAAGTGAAAGTGCAAGCTGAACACCAAAAAGGCCAATCACGAATCCTTCAAAATAACAATGTGAAAAATAAAAATAAGTGCAGCGCATCTAAAAAATAAAAATAAAAATAAGTGCAGCGCATCTAAAAAATTATCAAAAATAATACAATAATAAGATATCATAAAATTATGATATGTATATGAAACACAATACACATAATGAAAAATAATCAAAAACAGTGACAAAAGTTCATATCTTGTGAGTCCAAAATAAAACAGAGAGTGAATAACTGATTGTAGATAAAACACCCTGGTGACTGTAAATAAACAGAATATGTTCTTAAGGTGATATCCTCAACCGAAGGTAAATGGAGACTCTTACCAAATGTGCTATGCACATACGCATAGACTCAGTGGAGGGTGAAGTGTCTGATTCCAAGGGAAGCTGACTCCAATCAGGGCAAACGACCAATCAACTGGACGGATCTCCGGCAGATGATCTCCTCATATAATGGACAGCCCAATGCTAAGCAATGTGGATCCAGGCAAAAAAGATCTCCCAGCATATAATGATAGAAAAGAAGGGGGGGACACTCTAAGTGTAGACTGTTGGTAAACGGTTTATTTAAAATTGAAGTTAAAAATACAACCTTGATGAAAAAGGTAAATGGTTGTGTCTGCAAATAACATAAGTTATGCAGTTGACAAAAAGTTAAGGCAATGCTGTAGGTACACTCGATATGCACAACTGCAGCAAGCAAAGCCTTATGGACATATGCATAAAAAAACAGCTCAAAGCTGCAAATGGGGAACAATTGCTGTTTAAAAAGGTCCCGCACTGCAGCAATGTAGAGAGATTGCGGAACGAAGCCGCTGGAGATAATGATAGACAGCGAGTGACTGATAAACTTCTCCCCCGTACGTACGTTACGTCCTCCTGGACTTCGTCAGCGGTGGGTGGCACCGCTGACGAAGTCCAGGAGGACGTAACGTACGTACGGGGGAGAAGTTTATCAGTCACTCGCTGTCTATCATTATCTCCAGCGGCTTCGTTCCGCAATCTCTCTACATTGCTGCAGTGCGGGACCTTTTTAAACAGCAATTGTTCCCCATTTGCAGCTTTGAGCTGTTTTTTTATGCATATGTCCATAAGGCTTTGCTTGCTGCAGTTGTGCATATCGAGTGTACCTACAGCATTGCCTTAACTTTTTGTCAACTGCATAACTTATGTTATTTGCAGACACAACCATTTACCTTTTTCATCAAGGTTGTATTTTTAACTTCAATTTTAAATAAACCGTTTACCAACAGTCTACACTTAGAGTGTCCCCCCCTTCTTTTCTATTATTATATGCTGGGAGATCTTTTTTGCCTGGATCCACATTGCTTAGCATTGGGCTGTCCATTATATGAGGAGATCATCTGCCGGAGATCCGTCCAGTTGATTGGTCGTTTGCCCTGATTGGAGTCAGCTTCCCTTGGAATCAGACACTTCACCCTCCACTGAGTCTATGCGTATGTGCATAGCACATTTGGTAAGAGTCTCCATTTACCTTCGGTTGAGGATATCACCTTAAGAACATATTCTGTTTATTTACAGTCACCAGGGTGTTTTATCTACAATCAGTTATTCACTCTCTGTTTTATTTTGGACTCACAAGACATGAACTTTTGTCACTGTTTTTGATTATTTTTCATTATGTGTATTGTGTTTCATATACATATCATAATTTTATGATATCTTATTATTATTGTATTATTTTTGATAAATTTTACCAGCTCTTTATGTAGAGATGTGCTCGATCCAAGGGTCCCAGATCTTGTTAAACATCTCTGATTTATTTTGGAGAGTATGAGTGAGTTTGTCATTAATCATGATCCAGTTGAGTTT
>JAQSEC010004198.1:0-10855 GCA_028564925.1 Lithobates sylvaticus
GATTTTTCGCGTTTTTGGCACGTTTGCTTTCCCATGGAAACGTGGAATTCGCACGTTTTGTGCGCATTCACATGTTTTTGTGCAATTTTTTACTCGAAAGACAAGATGTAAAAACATTTGTGATAATATAGGAATAAATGTAAAATAAATACACAACCAAAAATCATCATAAATAAATTAATATGAAATAATACATAAATAAAAAAACATATTATGAATAATAATAGTAATAATAAAATAACCACCCAAATCTGAACAAAAAATGATTATTATTAATAATTTATTTTTATAATTATTATTACTAATAATATATTATTTACTTTGTGTTAGGGTGTTTAGTTATTATTTTATTATATAAATAATATATATTTTTTTAATAAAATATTTTTTTATTTTTGGATTAGATGTTATAGTTAGGAATTCATTATTTATTTATTACATAATATTTATGATTATTTTTATTTGCGTTTTCATTTTACATGCATTTATTAATTTATTAGTAGTAGTATTATAAATAACACCCTAACCCTAGCAAGAAATAACCCCAACCAATAATCCTAACCTAACTTTAACCCCCTACCCTAACAAAAAAAATATATATATAATTAAAAAGAAATTAAAGCTAATGGAAAAGATAAAGCTGAAAAAACAGCAACAAATGATACAACAGGAGCTCATGGGGGACATTTATTGGGACCATATATTTGTCACTTATCTTAAGGGAATCTCTCTTCGCTTTGAGGCTGAATCACGTGCATAGGAGTTGGGCGTTTGCTCTACACATGATTGGGGGGATTGCAGCTCCTGAATTCAGTCGTCTTCTCTACTGCCTGGCCAAAGATCACCCCCCAAAGTAGGCTGCCCTGTGGATATGGCCATGATGTACCAGCTGTCTCCATCTTCTGACCTTCTCCTAGATGCTGCCACTCCTCGAAGTAGTGGCCCTCCTGACCAAGCCTTTGTATGACTTTATTGACCAGCTATGTTGCTTGAGACAAAATGTTGCCTTGCTTACACCCCAGTAGGACTTGCCTTGGTCTGTCTTGTGCAATGTCAGCTGACAACACGACTAGCTCAACAGAACAATGGCCCCGGCATTTCAGTGCCCACCTCCAGTTACCGAGGAGATCTCTCTAAATTAAGGACAAGTATGATATGGAAGAAACGTTACCGCCTATACTTATATTCACACACGCTATATATACAATATGTGTGTGTTATACACTCACTGGCCACTTTGTTGATAACATAAAGTACTAGTCAGCCAATCACATGGCAGCAACTCAATGCATTTAGGCACCCAGATGTGGTGAAGATGACTTGCTGAAGTTCAAACCGAGCATCATAATGGGGAACAAAGGGGATTAAAATGACTTTGAACGTGGCATGGTTGTTGGTGCCAGATGGGCTGGTCTTAATATTTCAAAAACTGCTGGTCTACTGGACTTTTCGCGCACAACCATCTCTAGTGTTTTCAGAGAATGGTCCGAAAAAGAGAAAATATCCAGTGAGCGGCAAATGTGTGGACAAAATTGCCTTGATGTCAGAGGAGAATGGGGAGATTGGTTCGAGATGATAGACAAAAGTAACTCAAATAACCGCTTGGTACAACCAAGATATGCAGAATACCATTTCTGAATGCACAACACCTCGAACCTTGAATCAGATGGGATACAGCAGCAGAAGACCGGGTGCCGCTGCTGTCAGCTAAGAACAGGAAACTGAGGCTACAGTTCGCACAGGATCACCAAAATTGGACAATAGAAGATGTGAAAACGTTGCCTGGTCTGATGAGTCTTGATTTCAGTTGTGGCATTGAGATAAGGGTCAGAATTTGGTGTAAACAACATTCAAGTATGGATCCATCCTGCCTTGTATCAATGGTTCAGGCTGGTGGTTTAATGGTGTGGGGGATATTTTCTTGGCACACTTTGTTTGGGTCCTTTAGTACCAATTGAGCATCTCTTAAATGCCACGGCCTACCTGAGTATTGTTGCTGACCATGTCCATCCCTTTATGACTACAGTGTCCCCATCTTCTGATGGCTCCTTCCAGCAGGATAATGCACCATGTCACAAAGCTCAAATCATATCACCACTGGTTTCTGGAACATGACAATGAGGTCACTGTACTCCACTGGCCTCCACAATTACCAGATAGCAGTCCAATAAAACACCATCATGGATGTGCCGCTGACAAATCTGCAGCAACTGTGTGATGCTATCATGTCAATATGGACCAAAATCTGAGGAATGTTTCCAACACCATGTTGAATCTATGCCCTAAAACGGGCATATGCAATTAGCGGACCTCCAGCTTTTGCAGAACTACAAGTCCTATGAGGCATGGCAAGACTCTGACAGCCATAAGCATGACACCCAGAGGCAGAGGCATGATGGGAAGTTAGGAAGACAAAAGGGGTCCAGTCTGGTACTAGCAAGATGTAACCTAATAATGTGGCCAGTGAGTGTAAATGTGTGTGAGATAGAGACACCCTAGAAACTATATATACAAATCAGATGTGAAGATCAGTATTACAGGTCACAGTATACCGCCCAACATTTTGAGATGGGAATGAGGGACACCTACTAGCAAACGTATGTAGGCATAGGACACGCCCCCTGCCACACACCCCCTTAAAGGAGAATTAACAAAAAAAGGTCAATTAAATCCATAAGGGCTTTTTTTTTACCACTACTATTCCTTTATATTGGCTTTTAAAATTTACAATTTAGAATTTGGATGAAAGGTTTAGCACTGAGAAACACTTTTTGAAAGATAAAAAGTGCATTTTATATACAACTATAGAGATCAGACCAAAATGAGGGACAAATGAGGGGGAAAGAGGGACATTGCTCCAAATCAGGGACAGTCCCTCGAAATCAGGGACAGTTGGGAGCTATGTCACAGTGATAGGAAGAACAATTTAGGAGAACCAGGGAATAATTTATGTATATACAGGGCTAATACACGTTTTAAAATTTAGTCTGAATAGCAGTTGTATTGCAAAAAGGAATCGTCGGGGGGGGGGGGGGGTTAGCATGCTTGAAACTAAATTGTTAGTATAAATGTATGGAGAGGGCTGAACAAATTGTTGGAAACTGATCAAAATGACATGCGCACAAATCTAGCCTAAAGGCTTAATTCTAGCTTGGTAGGCTGAATCCCATGCCAGCTTTTCATGCCTCTCAGACTCCATTGTTTAAATTTCACTGCATAACTTTGTGTCTCTATCCTTACCTGCAATAAGGTGATGTGTTAATCGCACCTGTACTGAGATGGTTAAAACATGAAAGGAGTTGTAAAGGTAGGTTTTTTAGCTTCATGCATTCTATGCATTAAGATAAACCTTCTGTGTATAGCAGCACCCCCCTAATTACCTACCTGAGCCCCTTATCTCTCCAGTGATGTGCACAATCCCCTTGGCCATCCAGGACACTCCTCCTCCTGATTGGCTGAGACAGAGCAGCAACGCCATTGGCTCCTGCGGCTGTCAATCAAAGTCAGTCAGCCAATCAATGGAGAGGGGGGCGGGGCCATGTTGCTCTGACGGCTTGGGTGCCCCCTGCAGCAAGCTGCTGGCTGAGGGGCACTCAAAGGAGGGAGGGGCTGGGAGCAGTGAAGAGGGACCCGAGAAGAGGAGGATCCAGGCTGCTCTGTGCAAAATCAACTGCAGAGGAGGCGGTAGGTATAACATGTTTTATTTTTTTACCAAAAAAAAATGAGCCTTTACGTTCACTTGAAGCTTGATAAAAGTGTACTAGCTGCATTTATCCCACCAGGGGTACTGGAGAAATGAGACAGATCGCGGCTCCAGGTGAGTATAATTAGGGATGAGCCGAACACCCCCGGGTTCGGTTCGAACCAGAACCTTCGAACGGACCGAAAGTTCGCGCGAATTTTCGAACCCTATACGTTATAATGGACGCGAACGTTCGAAATCAAAAGTGCTAATTACAACGGCCAATATGCATGTTAATGTCATAAAACAGGTTTGGGGACCCGGGTCCTGCCCCAGGGGACATATATCAATGCAAAAAGAACTTTTAAAAACTAACGTTTTTTCGGGAGCAGTCATTTTAATGATGCATAAAGTGAAAAAAAAAAGTGAAATTTTCCTTTAAATATGGTACCTGGGGGGTGTCTAAAGTATGCCTGTGAAGTGGCATGTGTTTCCCGTGTTTAGAACTGTCCTTGCACAAAATGACATTTGTAAAGGAAAAAAAGAAGCCATTTAAAACCACTTGCGGCTTTAGGTTTGATCTTAAGTAGAATCTGAACAGGTACATTATGAAGTGTAGCTCCATCCCAAAAAAATCTATTTTTAAGCTTTTTGGAGAACATAGGGAGGGGTTATCACCCCTGTAACATTTGCTGTCTTTGCACATCTGTTCAGAACATGTCACCTCACTTTCCGTCCCAATGACAAATGTTTTTGGAAAAGTGGGGTTTTAATTGAAACAAGGATTGGTGATAAAGTATCAGTAGAGAGGAGATACCTTTTTCCCAAATTAAATCTAACAGGATAGAATTTCCCTTCCTAGGGGTAGATTTCCTCTCACTTCCTGTTTTCTCTTTCCATTTGCAAGTAGGAGTCGTTTGTAAGTTGGATGTTTGAAAGTAGGGGCCTGGCGTATATACTCTGCAGAAATTTGCCCTATTAGATGTTGGTGTAGCCACAAGACTGGTGGGCACAGGAATGGGCCCTGCTGTGAGTTAATAGATCAAGATTTGTAATTGCATGCACCTGTTGAACAGGGCAGAAAAATTGGGGGTGGTGGTGGTGGTGGTGGTGGACGGTTTTGCCACAAGACTGTAAGCTCTCACAGTTACTCTTGGTGGGCGCAGGAATGGGCCCTGCTGTGAGTTATTAGATCAAGATTTGTAATTGCAAGCACCTGATGAACAGGGCAGAAAAATTGGGCCTTTGGCGGTGGTGGTGGACGGTGTTGCCACAAGACTGTAGGCCCTCATAGTTACTCTTGGTGGGCGCAGGAATGGGCCCTGCTGTGAGTTATTAGATCAAGATTTGTAATTGCAAGCACCTGATGAACAGGGCAGAAAAATTGGGCCTTTGGCGGTGGTGGTGGACGGTGTTGCCACAAGACTGTAGGCCCTCATAGTTACTCTTGGTGGGCGCAGGAATGGGCCCTGCTGTGAGTTATTAGATCAAGATTTGTAATTGCAAGCACCTGATGAACAGGGCAGAAAAATTGGGCCTTTGGCGGTGGTGGTGGACGGTGTTGCCACAAGACTGCAGGCCCTCATAGTTACTCTTGGTGGGCGCAGGAATGGGCCCTGCTGTGAACTATTAGATCAAGATTTGTAATTACCCGCCCCTGTTAAACAGGGGCTGAAAAATTGTGCCTTAGGCACTGGTGCTGGTGCCACAACACTGCAACCCCTCACAGAGACTGTACTTGGAGCACAGCAGTCACACGTGTTGCGAAGCATTTTTTTAAAAAATTGTAAGTACACGCCCCTGTTAAACAGGGGCTGAAAAATTGTGCCTTAGGCACTGGTGCTGGTGCCACAACACTGCAACCCGGCCCTCACAGATACTGTACTTGGAGCACAGCAGTCACACGTGTTGCGAAGCATTTTTATTTTAAAAAATTGTAAGTACACGCCCCTGTTAAACAGGGGCTGAAAAATTGTGCCTTAGGCACTGGTGCTGGTGCCACAACACTGCAACCCGGCCCTCACAGATACTGTACTTGGAGCACAGCAGTCACACGTGTTGCGAAGCATTTTTTTTAAAAAATTGTAAGTACACGCCCCTGTTAAACAGGGGCTGAAAAATTGTGCCTTAGGCACTGGTGCTGGTGCCACAACACTGCAACCCGGCCCTCACAGATACTGTACTTAGAGCACAGCAGTCACACGTGTTGCGAAGCATTTTTTAAAAAAATTGTAAGTACCCGCCCCTGTTAAACAGGGGCTGAAAAATTGTGCCTTAGGCACTGGTGCTGGTGCCACAACACTGCAACACGGCCCTCACAGAGACTGTACTTGGAGCACAGCAGTCACACGTGTTGCGAAGCATTTTTTTTAAAAATTGTAAGTACACGCCCCTGTTAAACAGGGGCTGAAAAATTGTGCCTTAGGCACTGGTGCTGGTGCCACAACACTGCAACACGGCCCTCACAGAGACTGTACTTGGAGCACAGCAGTCACACGTGTTGCGAAGCATTTTTTTAAAAAATTGTAAGTACACGCCCCTGTTAAACAGGGGCTGAAAAATTGTGCCTTAGGCACTGGTGTGGTGGCATGGATCATTGAGGAGGAGGAAGAGGATAGTCAGTGAACATAAGAGGACAGTCACTCAGCATCAGCATAGGCAGTCTTGAAGGGATGTGACATTAAAAATTATTCGGTTATATCCGCCTCAGGTGCCTGGTAGCTGGTGGTGATCCAAGACTGATTCATTTTGATGAATGTCAGTCGATCAACCGAGGCGGTGGACAGGCGCACCCTATGATCAGTCACAAATCCTCCAGCAGCACTGAATGTGCGTTTGGAAAGAACGCTGGAGGCAGGACAGGCCAGTAGCTCAATTGCATACTGTGCAAGCTCTGGCCAGTGATCCATCCTCAGGACCCAGTAAGCCAGAGGATTTTCGGTGGGAAAGGTGTCCAAGTCTGACCTTGCCCCAAGGTATTCCTGCACCATGTATATCAGACGCTGGCGATGGTTGCTGGAACCGATCATACCTTGGGGCTGCGGACTAAAAAATTGTCTGAACGCATCGGTCAGACGTCCACCTTCCCCACCGCTCCTTCTGCCACTGACCGAAGCCTCAGCAACTCGTCGCCCAGGACCAGGAGTTTGTAGCCTCCCAGTTTCTGGGAACGCGTTGCACAGACCTTTCTGCAAGGCCTCCCTGAGATGTCTCATCCTCTGCTCCCTCTGCGACGGCAAGATAAGGTCCGCAACCTTACCCTTGTACCGCGGATCAAGGAGAGTGGCCAGCCAGTAATGGTCCCTCTCCTTGATCCGAAGAACACGAGGATCCTTCCGCAGGCTTTGCAGGATCAGGGAGGCCATGCAGCGTAGGTTAGCTGAGGCATTCGGTCCGGAGTCTTCTGGGTCACTGAGGATGACATGATCGCCAGCCACCTCCTCCCAGCCACGTACAAGTCCACTGGCTTGTTGGGACTGTACATCATCCCTAAAAGACTGCTGCTGCTGATGCTGAGTGCCAGGCTCCACCTCCATGCTCACACAATCCTCCTCCTCCTCCTCCTCCTCATCCTCTTCCTGTGTGATGGGTGGGACAGAAGGAACACTGTCCGGATAAAGGGGGCCTTGAGAGGCAAGGAAGTCCTCCTCTTCCTGCCTCTGTTCTGCCTCAAGTGCCCTGTCCATTATCCCACGCAGCGTATGCTCCAACAGGTGGACAAGAGGGACAGTGTCACTGATGCATGCACTGTCACTGCTCACCATCCTCGTGGCCTCCTCAAATGGTGAGAGGACAGTGCATGCATCCCTGATCATGCTCCACTGACGTGGGGAAAAAAAACCAAGCTCCCCTGACCCTGTCCTGGTTCCGTAGTCGCAAAGGTACTCATTGATGGCCCTCTGCTGCGTGTGCAGTCGCTGCAGCATGGCCAACGTTGAGTTCCACCTGGTGGGCATGTCAGATATTAGGCGGTTCTTGGGCAGGTTCAGCTCCTTTTGCAGCTCAGTCAGCCGAGCACTGGCATTATAAGATCGGCGGAAATGCACACAGACTTTCCTGGCCTGCCTCAGGACATCCTGTAAGCCTGGGAACCTGCCCAAGAACCGCTGCACCACCAGGTTGAGGACGTGAGCCATGCAGGGCACATGGGTGAGCTGCCCCTGTCGCAGGGCGGAGAGGAGGTTGGTGCCATTGTCAGAAACGACCATTCCTGGCTTAAGCTGACGTGGCGTCAACCACCTCTCGGCCTGCCCCTGCAGAGCTGCCAGAACCTCTGGCCCAGTGTGGCTCCTGTCCCCCAAACACACCAGCGCAAGCACGGCATGGCATCTTTTTGCCTGCGTACTTGCGTAGCCCCTTGTACGCCTACGGAGCACCGCTGGTTCCAAGGACAGAGCACTGGAGGAAGAAGAAGAGGAGGGGGTGGAGGAGAGAGGTGTGTCACAACCAGTAGCAGTAGTCGCGTTTTGGAGGCGTGGTGGCGGAACAACCTCCAACACTACTGCACCTTGTCCTGCATCCCTCCCAGCTGCCAATAGAGTGACCCAATGGGCCGTGAAAGAAAGGTACCGTCCCTGTCCATGCCTGCTGGACCATGAGTCAGCGGTAATATGCACCTTACCGCTGACCGCCCTGTCCAGCGAGGCATGGACATTGCCCTCCACATGCCGGTAGAGAGACGGAATCGCCTTCCGCGAGAAAAAGTGGCGTTTGGGAACCTGCCACTGAGGAACCGCACATTGAACAAACTCACGGAAGGGGGCCGAGTCTACCAACTGAAAAGGCAGCAGTTGAAGTGCTAGCAATTTAGCAAGGCTAGCATTCAACCGCTGGGCATGTGGATGGCTGGGAGTGTACTTCTTTCTACGGTCCAGCAGCTGGGGCAGGAAATTTGCCTGCTGCATTCGGACGTCGGTGTACTGCAAGTACTTGGTTGTGACACACCGAATTCTACACCTTCAGTCCTCTCAGAGCAGCTTTCAGAGAGGACTGAAGGTGTAGTGGGGATGGAGATCCCAGCTGAGGAGGAGCAAGGAGAGGTCCGCTTAGTTCTTTGGTGTGGGTCTTTTATGTGTGCCTGCCAACGAGCTGCATGGCAGGTCGCCATATGTCTGGTCATGCTTGTCGTGCCCAAGCGGCTGATGTTTTGGCCACGCGAGATACGCTTGAGACAAATATTGCAAATAGCAGTGGTGCGATCTGCTGCACTCGTCTCAAAAAAGGCCCACACCAAAGAACTTTTCTGATAACGTGCAGAGGCAGCGCCCTGCACAGGCGGAGCTCTGCGGTGTTGTACAGTTGCTGTGCTGGCCTCTACCTGGCCTCCAGGGGGCATCCTGCCTCGTTGGACATGTGACGCCGCATCCTCCTCCTCCTCGTCCTCCTCCTCATCCTCTCTCCCTTGAGGCACCCACGTGGAGTCAGTGACCTCATCATCCCCTCCCTCTTCACCACTAGAGCAAACCTGGCAGTAAGCTGCAGCTGGTGGAACTGTACTGCCAGATTCCTCAAGCTGGGTATCGTCATCCGAGCCTTCGAATCGTTGGGCATCCTCCTGGAGCATGTACCCAACACTGTGCTCAAAGAGTTCGGGGGACTCCTCAGGAGGACATGGTGGGTCTAGGGAAGGGGTGGCTGATGATGCTCTGTCAGTACCCTGAGCCTGGGTGAGAGAGGATGAGGAGGATGAGGAGGGCTTGGTCATCCATTCTACCAAGCCTTCAGCATGATGCGGCTCCACATGTCCAGCTGCCGAAAACAAAGACGCGCGTGTCCCATGGCCACGTGCTGATGACGATGCACGACCACGTCCACGTCCACGGCCACGTCCACTAGAAACAGAGCCTGCCTGCCCTGTGTTCTTGGCTCTGCACGCTCTGCCTCCCCTTGGCGGTCTTCCAGCCATTGTAGTCGGTAGTCCTGTGGGTGCTGCTGAGAAGAAAATATAGGAGCTCTGTGTGATGCCACTAACACACTAGAAGTCCTATGGGTGCTTCTGCAAAGAAAATAGAGGAGCTCTGTGTGATGCCACTAACACACTAGAAGTCCTGTGGGTGCTTATGCAAAGAAAATAGAGGAGCTCTGTGTGATGCCACTAACACACTAGAAGTCCTGTGGGTGCTTATGCAAAGAAAATAGAGGAGCTCTGTGTGATGCCACTAACACACTAGAAGTCCTGTGGGTGCTGCTGAGAAGAATATATAGGAGCTCTGTGTGATGCCACTAACACACTAGAAGTCCTATGGGTGCTTCTGCAAAGAAAATAGAGGAGCTCTGTGTGATGCCACTAACACACTAGAAGTCCTGTGGGTGCTTATGCAAAGAAAAATAGAGGAGCTCTGTGTGATGCCACTAACACACTAGAAGTCCTGTGGGTGCTTATGCAAAGAAAATAGAGGAGCTCTGTGTGATGCCACTAACACACTAGAAGTCCTGTGGGTGCTTCTGCAAAGAAAATAGAGGAGCTCTGTGTGATGCCACTAACACACTAGAAGTCCTGTGGGTGCTGCTGAGAAGAATATATAGGAGCTCTGTGTGATGCCACTAACACACTAGAAGTCCTATGGGGTGCTTCTGCAAAGAAAATAGAGGAGCTCTGTGTGATGCCACTAACACACTAGAAGTCCTGTGGGTGCTTCTGCAAAGAAAATAGAGGAGCTCTGTGTGATGCCACTAACACACTAGAAATCCTGTGGGTGCTTATGCAAAGAAAATAGAGGAGCTCTGTGTGATGCCACTAACACACTAGAAGTCCTGTGGGTGCTTCTGCAAAGAAAATAGAGGAGCTCTGTGTGATGCCACTAACACACTAGAAGTCCTGTGGGTGCTTATGCAAAGAAAATAGAGGAGCTCTGTGTGATGCCACTAACACACTAGAAGTCCTGTGGGTGCTTCTGCAAAGAAAATAGAGGAGCTCTGTGTGATGCCACTAACACACTAGAAGTCCTGTGGGTGCTGCTGAGAAGAATATATAGGAGCTCTGTGTGATGCCACTAACACACTAGAAGTCCTATGGGTGCTTCTGCAAAGAAATAGAGGAGCTCTGTGTGATGGGACTAACACACTTCAAGTCCTATAGGTGCTTCTGGGAAGAAAATATAGCTCTGTGTGTGTGATGGGACTAACACACTTCAAGTCCTATAGGTGCTTCTGGGAAGAAAATATAGCTCTGTG
>JAQSEC010003198.1:0-10814 GCA_028564925.1 Lithobates sylvaticus
CAGATCGGAGGAAGAAGAAGATGGAAGAAGATGCCGGAAGGAGAAGATGAAGAAACCGAAGGATGAAGAAAGGAAGACCAGAAGAAAGAAGAAAGAAGATTTTAATAAAGGAATTGTCAAAGATTGTCTCCTGTCATTTTTACAATTTTTGTCACCTTTTTTGGTGAAATGGTAGGGGTACTTTTGTACCCCCTTACCATTTCGCACAGGGGGGGCAGGATCTGGGGGTCCCCTTGTTAAAGGGGGCTTCCAGATTCCGATAAGCCCCCCGCCCGCAGACCCCCACAACCACCGTCCAGGGTTGTGGGGATGAGGCCCTTGTCCCCATCAACATGGGGACAAGGTGCTTTGGGGGTCTCAGACCCCCAAAGCACCCTCCCAATGTTGAGGGCATGTGGCCTGGTACGGTTCAGGTGGGAGGGGGGGGGCGCTCTCGTCCCCTCCTCTTTTCCTGCGGCCCGCCAGGTTGCGTGCTCGGATAAAGGGTCTGGTATGGATTTTGAAGGGGACCCCACGCCTTTTTTTTTTTTGGCCGGGGTTCCCCTTAAAATCCATCCCAGACCTGAAGGGTCTGGTATGGATATTTAGGGGGGACCCCACACCATTTTTTATTTATTTTTGGCTGGGGTTCCCCTTAATATCCATACCAGACTTAAAGGGCCTGGTTATTGAATTTGGGGGGACCCCCACGCTTTTTTTTTTTTAATCAATGAATGACTGTTCTCTGTGTTACGGAGCCGACATTTCATTAGCCTCGAGTGAATTTAAATAGCTTTTTTTCTGCAAAAATGACACTTTGTGCAGGAACAGTTCTCTATATTAGATATACTGAATCTCGAATTCATTCGAAGCATTCAAAGCATTCGTTATATCCGCTATTATAATATCTTTCATATTAGTTGAAATTCGATATTTGTAGTTGGATTTACTAATGATTCGTAACGTTTCGTAACTTGAAATTGAAATTCGATATTTGTAGTTGGATTCGAATTGTGCTCTGTGTTACGAGAACCGACAATTCATTAGCCGCGTTAACGATTCGTAACTATTCGTAACGATTCGTAACTTTACTAACGATTCGTAACGTTTCGAAAAAAAATTACGATTCGTACGAAATTCGTATTTCGTACGAATTCGAACGGAATTTCGTACACGAATTACGAATTTTTTTATATACGAAACGGGACGAAACGAAACAAAACAAATTTTTTGACAGTTCCCATGTCTAACTGACACATGAAAGCCGGAGCTGCAAGATCATGTGACCAGAGCAAACTAAAAATAAGGTAAGTATACACACAACAAAAAACAAAATAGCCCATGGGACTTTAATAGAGTCACACCTCATACACCAAAGATAAAATTTATAAAGAATTTATTAACAAATATTTAAAAACAACACATAATACAAAAATGAATAATAGACATCAATACATGGGGGAATTTACGTTCAGAAACCTTTCCATGGAACCTAGATATACCATGAGGATAACTGCCAACAGTCTGGAACAACTGTGCTGTAGGTCTTGACGTGTTTCACGAGAAGGATCTCGCTTCTTCGGGAGAAGCACAGGAAAGTATCGGGAGATCAAAGGTATAAATGAATGAAAAGAGGTAAAAAATAAAATGTAAAAAAAGGGAGAAAAAAAATTAAAATATATATATATAAAATAAAAACTATTTTTATATTGTGTTACTGTATAATATTCAACTTACAGTTGATAGAAAAAACCTAGTCTACTATCAACTCATAGGTGGTAGAGTATGGAGTAGACAAGAGGTTGGTATATTCCAATACAGATAATCACCCACAGACAACAAACTTCAAAGAAATGGTAAAAGATATAACAAAATGCCAACGGTTCCACCAGTCTTCCCCTGGGAGCTGTGACAGGGCGGGGAGATGTAAAACAGTGAAGAGCTCAAAGACCGGAGCCTGGGCAACGGGTGTCAAACCAACAAAGGAGTTTACCCCACACCTAAAAAAAACAAATAGTGCCAAGTAAAACCTAGAGAAAGAGAAAAAAATATGTATAAACACATCAAGCATCACAATCTAGCGATGCATGAAAGTGTATCCTACAATATAAGTGATGAAGTTCAAATGAATAAAGGTGTGTAAGGCCCCTTTCACACTGGGGCGGTGCGGGGCGGCAACGGTAAAGCAGCGCTATATTTAGCGCTGCTTTACCATCGTTTTACCCGCGGTATGCGGCCGCTAGCGGGGTGGTTTTAACCCCCGCTAGCGGCCGCAAAAGGGTTAAAAACCTCCGCAAAGCGCCGCTGCAGCGGCGGTTTGCGGGCGGTATCCCCGCGGTTTCCCATTGATTTCAATGGGAAGGAGCGGTATAGGAGCGGTAAATACACCGCTCCTTCACCGCTCCAAAGATGCTGCTAGCAGGACTTTTGTTGCGGTCCTGCTAGCGCACCGCTCCAGTGTGAAAGCCCGCCGGCTTTCACACTGGAGTGAATGGGGCCGGTTTTTTCAGGCGATATACAGGCGCTATTTTTAGCGCTGTACCGCCTGAAAACCGCCCCAGTGTGAAAGGGGCCTAACTGATAAATAGAGTTGGATTCAATATTGAAAAGTTAATTAAATCCACCAAATTGGAAAAGTGTGTAATGCAAATAAGAATGAGCTATTGTGCAAGGTATTAGTGTTTATTTAGACATAACTTGTGTGCAAATTTGAGATAGCAATAAATATTGGTGGCCATCATGGTAATACTCTCTCATCATCATCAGGGCTAATGATGAAGTGATAATGTGAATCAGTTAGTGTCAATGTGAGCCACAAAAGTGGTGAGCATGGTGGTGGTGTTTACCTGAAAGTGTGTATGAATCCTAAGTCACTAATAATCCCATATGAGAAGGGACTGGGAAGAAAAAATCCCATCACCCACACCAATGAATATAAGGAAGACCCTGACTACAGTGATTAACAACAACAGAACCAGCAGTAATGCTGGTCCCAGTGAAATATATATGTGAAAAAAAAAACACCATATCCTTGAACAAAAAAATAGCTATGACACATCAAAATCCAAAATATAACTTACCCTGAGGGGAGACAGAGCAAAGTGTCTGATGGCTGATTCAGAAATGTACTGAATGTACTGTATTGTGACCAAACCAGGGTCTGAGCTATATAGTCCAGACCCCTGAGTTGGCCCCACCCAGCCAGCGTCATCATGGTGGAATATCCACCAATGGGCTTGCAGATAGCGTGGAGAGACAGAACTGCCCATGCCATAAATGAGGCCAGCTGGAACATCCCCACACTTGAAAGTAATGCCTTGCAGTGTTTATTAAGAAATAACTTATGTGCAAATTTAAGATAGCAATAAATATAGGTGGTAATCATGGTAATGCTCGCTCATAAGTGTTTCATGGCTAATGATGAAGTGATAATGGGAATCAGTTGATGTCAATGTGAGCAAAAAAGTGGTAAGCATGGCGGTAGCATTTGCCTGAAAATGTGTATCATTCCTAAGTCACTAATAACCCCATATAAAAAGGGACTGGGAAGAGAAAATCCCATCCCCCACACCCATAAATGTAAGTATTTTTTTTATTATATATATATATATATATATATATATATATATATATATATATATATATATATATATATATATATATATTATATATATATTTTTATTTATTTTTTTACCTACCTTTTTTACCTCCTTTCATTTCAAAAACTTTTTCTACCTCCTTTCATTTATTTATACCTTTGAGCTCCAGATACTTTCCTGTGCTTCTCCCAAAGAAGCGAGAACCTTCTCGTGAAACACGTTGAGACCTACAGCACAGTTGTTCCAGACTGTTGGCAATTAGCCTCATGGTATATCTAGGTTCCATGGAAAGGTTTCTTATATACATCTGAATGTAAGCAGAAAATAAAATAATATAATATAATAGAGTAAAACAGAACAAAATAGGTTACAAAATAAAAGAACAGAATATAATGGAATTTAATAGAATAGAAAGGAATAGAATAGAATAAATAAAAAATCAAATAGAAAGATTATTACCATCTTCTAAAATTAAAATATAATAGAAAAGAATAGAATAAAAAAAAAACCAATAAAATATAATTAATATAACCATTTTCCAAACTTCAAATAGAATCCATTCGGATTTGAATAGAATAGAATAGAATAGAATAGAAAATAACACAATTATATAGAAAAAAAAACAACAGAATAGAATAGAATAAATATAACCATCTTCCTATTCTAATCTATTTTTTTTATTCTATTAAAATTCAAATTGATTCCCTTTTAATATTGGGAATGGCTATATTCTTTCTATATCCTTTCTATTCTATTGTTTTTCTTAATTATACTCTTTTTTGTTTGTTTATTCTATTTGATTCTATTCTATTCTTTTCTATTCTATTAATTTCTATTCTAATCTATTATTTTCTATTCCAAATTTTAATTTCGGAAGATGGTTATATTCTTTCTATTCTATTATTATTATTCTGTTGTTTTTTTTCTATACTATTCTGTTATTTTCTATTCTATTCTAATCTGTTCTTTCCTATTCTATTCAAATTCAAATTGATAACATTTTAGAATTTTGGGAAATGTTTATATTCTTTCTATTCAATTCTATTCTTTTTTCCCTATTCTATTCTTTTGTATTCTATTAGTTTCTTATGTATTCAAATACAAATGTATTCTATTTGAAATTCGAATTTCAGAAGATGGTTATATTCTTTCTATGTTATTCTCTTCTATTATATTTTATTTGTTTCTATTATATTCTACCAAAGATAATGGACCACTGCATTACAGGTGGTCAACCAAGCATGATATGTCCACAGCGCTACAAAATCACTTCAATTGGATCATAGAAATCACTTCAATTGGATTATAGATGGATGGGTCTTGTAGTCTCACCAAATTGAAATTCATAAGTACATGCATAGAATACAAGAAAGCAACTCTTCATGGTGTAGTATTTAAAGCCAGGATACATTTATTTGCCAGGATACATCTGAATGTCTGAAAAACAAAAATTTGTCTGAATTTTAATTCGGAACATAACGAACCACACATGTCTAATCAGTAGGGATGAGCCAAACACCTTCCTGCTCGGTTCGCACCAGAACATGCGAACAGGCAAAAAATTTGGCAGAACACCGTTAAATGGGACATGAACATGAATAATCAAAAGTGCTAATTTTAAAGGCTTATTTGCAAGTTATTGTCATAAAAAGTGTTTGGGGACCTGGGTCATAACCCAGGGGACATGTATCAATGTAAACATTTTTTTTTCGGGAGCAGTGATTTTTTTAATGCTTAAAGTGAAAAAATAAAAATCAAATATTCCTTTAAATATTGTGCCTGGTGGGTGTCTATAGTATGCTTGTAAAGTGGTGCATGTTTCCCGTGTTTAGAACAGTACCACAGCAAAATTAAATTTCTAAAGGAAATATTGTCATTTAAAACTGATCACGGCTGTAATGAATGGTCGGGTCTCGGCAATATAGATAAAACTCATTGAAAAAAAGAGCATAGGATCCCCCCCAGTCCATTACCAGGCCCTTCGGGTCAGATATGGAAATCAAGGGGAACCCTGCACCATATGTAAAAAAAAATGGCGTTGGGGTCCCCCCAAAATCCATACCAGACCCTTATCCGAGCACGCAACCTGGCAGGCCACAGGAAAAGAGAGGGGATGAGAGAGTGCCCCCCCTGAACCGTACCAGGCCACATGCCCTCAACATGGGGAGGGTGCTTTGGGGTAGCCAGTGACATCATCGCGGCTCCAGCCAATCACAGTGCTGGAGTCGCGATACCCAGAAGGAAGATGGATGCTTCGTGGAAGAGGGGACAGCGGTGACATCGCAGGCTCCTGTGTCAGGTAAGTGTGCGATGCATAGTAGCCCATTATGCTTTACCTTTGCCGGGAAACAAAGAGGAAGTAAAACCCATCAGGGTTTACTTCCTCTTTAAGAGTGTTCCGGCAGCTTTTGAATTTGCCACAAACACTGCATATTGTTCGCTGTTTGGCGAACACCCGACGTTCAAGCCAAACTTACGTTCGACTCGAACATCGGGCTCATCCCTACTAATCAGTAGTCTGGATATTTTGGTCTGCAGAATAAACCTGGTTTGAGTTTATCTTTAAAGTTTGTGATGTCAGTAACCCCTACTATAATGCAATGAGTGAATGTCCACATATAGGATATTTGGGTGCATGAAAACACTATAGTAGGGGTGACTGGCTGCATAAACTTTAAAGACAGCTTTGCTCAAACCAGGTTTTTCCTAGGCAGGCCTAAAGCATAAATGGGCATGAAGCACCGACATTGCAGATACAGT
Organism: Lithobates sylvaticus; assembly: GCA_028564925.1. Lineage (NCBI taxonomy): Eukaryota > Metazoa > Chordata > Amphibia > Anura > Ranidae > Lithobates > Lithobates sylvaticus. The sequence continues at coordinate 6,339 of JAQSEC010003198.1, forward strand.
AAAACATATTATTTCCACAATAAAGTGATTGTCGTCAACATTAGAAATAGTTTAACTCTGAAGTTTTGGTGCAATTTTTTGCAAACAATGACCATATAAACTGAATTGATTTATAAAAAAGTAAAGAAAAAAATTGACAAAAGTCACACATGTTAAATTTTACATAGTGGGGGTCATTTACTATAGCGCCACAGCACTAATTAGCGCTAATTACTGCAAATTAGCACTAATCACTCTAATTAGTGCTAAAACGGTATTCGCTATAGCGCTGGTGAAAAAATACTCCCAAAATCAAATTTACTATAGCTTCTTGAAAACAAATAGCACCCAAACTCTTATGCGGCGTACACACGGTCGGAATTTCCGATGGAAACAGTCCGATGGGAGCCTTTCATCTGATTTTCCGACCGTGTGTATGGTCAACGGTCTTTTTCTGTCGGAATTTCCGACGGACTTTGAATTGAGAACCTGTTCTCAATTTTTCCGACGGAAAACCTTTCTATCGGATTTTCCGATCGTGTGTAGGCAATTCCGACACGTCAAAAATCACGCATGCTCAGAATCCACTACGAGACGGAACCGCTCGGTCTGGTAAAACTAGCGTTCGTAATGGAGATAGCAGATTCTTCACACTGTTTTTTTTTTAATTCTTCATTGCGCCGCTCATTCTCTTCTTTATAATGCTAGAAGAATGAAGTGGTTTTGCTGCTTATATTCACACAGAGTTTTTACAAACGTATTTCTTTATTATTTCTCGGTCTCTCCAGAATAATATTTAGATTAGAATTTAAGCCAGATCTCCATAAAATAGATATAATTTTTTAAAGTGTTTTTTTTCTTTAATAAGAATATTTGTATTATTGTATTATTTTCTCGTGCTCTCCTTTTTATTTTTTAATGTTATGTTTCCACAACACCATTATTCTGTATTATTTGTAAACCTGTTTGTTGTTGGTGTCCCTTGTTAATTTTGACATTGTATTTTTGAAATGTACCTGCCTACTCCCCCAAAATAAATTGATTTGCTATTTGTATTAAAACACATAGGCAAGTATTTTATGAAAACCAAATCAAAATTTATTTACCATCAGAATTACAAAATAAAGATAAAGGCAACGCAGGAGAAATTGCTTGAATTTGTGAAGACCCGGGTCCCCAAGGCAGACATCAAATAAACTGGTAGCTGAGAAGTCCATACAAAAGGAGGACAATGAGGTCCAGGAGTCCCAGAGAACCGGAGCAGCAGCAGATGGTATATGTACCCAGTCTGTGGTCCTACAACAGGATGATGGTTCTTTGAGACGTGAAGGCAGGGGATCACTTCCTGGTCTTCCGTAGAGCCTTCCCTCCAGCCTTCCGTGCAGCCTTCCCTGCAGCCTTCCCTGGAGGCTGTGGCTCTGGAGGTGGCATTGTGGCAGGAGGAGGAGGAGGATGGGGGAGAGAACAGAGGTGTTGGTCGTCCGACATTTACCCACTTAACCCCTTCTGTATAGTATCGAAAATGATTCTTTCACACTTTCGCGGTTGGCCCTCCTCCATTTGTTGCAAATTAGAGGCAATATACATGCCATAGGCCTCCGTAGCATCAAGGGGGGATCTGAGGGACTCGTTAGCCTCCCTGATCAGGGCCAGTGCTGCCTCCTCTGTTTTTGTGCCCTTCCTCTGACGTTTGTAGGGAAGGATGAGGGGAGGAATCTGGGATTGGGTGTGACTGGGCCCTGCCACCTCCTGGGTGACACTTCCCCCTGCCTCCTCCTGTGTGCCAGTAGCCAGAGCCTCGTCCTGGCTGAGGTCATCCTGTGTATGAAAAAGGGACATAGTTTTAGTTTTTTGTTCATCAAACACACACAATTTTCAGCTCATGACTGTTGAAAATGTAATGTTAATAATGTTATAAATGTAATAAATGTTAATAGAAAAGACTATCATTGTGAGCCCAGCATTTTCCCTTCCTGTCCTAATCTTTTTTGGCCACTTCTGTCTATAAATATGTGAAACACTTTTTGTTACTTCATTCATTTATTAGCAATAAGAACATCTACTTACCAACAATCTTTTTTTTGCACAGATAAATTATGTATAAAAAACCTTTACCTGGCTCCATCTGGGCTCCTCAATCTCCTCCTGTATGGCAGGCCCAGGTTGGTCCACAGATGCCTCAGCTGGGGTAGAGGGAAGGCTGGAGGGAAGGCTGGCTGGAAAGCTGGAGGGAAGGGGTGCCGGAAGGGTAGAAAGTGATTCCCTGCCCTCCATCTGGTCATCTATGAACCTCATCCTGTTGTAGTACCACAGACTGGACACATATACCTTATCTGCTGCTCCTCCGGACCTCAGGGACTTCTGGACCTTCTGGTACTCCTTCTTATAGGTGCTTCTCAAGCTACCTATTTTTGCCTCAACAAATTTGATGTCTGCATCAGGGACCCGGGTCTTCACAAATTGAAGCAATTTCTCCATCGTTGCCCTCCTAGCTGGCTTATTGTGGTACAGGGGGTTTTTCACCTCCCACAGATTTCTCATCTCCCTGTATTTATCTATGAATTCCCCCAGGAATTCGGGGTTCTTAAATGGGAGCATTTTCTCTGCAAGACCAAACAAAATACAAAAATAAAAATCTCAGGATAATCTTTCAACACAATATAGGCATCAATCTAGATTCAGTATAGGCCGCACATGACTCCAAAAAGTTTGTAATCTTACCTTCGTTCTAACGTTTGTCGTTGTTCGATGTTCTTGGTGGCGTCCGTTCCTCCTTCCCGTGCACACAGAACGTAGTTACGACACACACGTTTTTGAAGCTTTATATACACTGCGCATGCGTGAATCTCCACCCGCATCGCCCGCCCCTGACGTTCTTTCTGGAATATTCGCCGCCCAGTCTCTTTCGTTGAGGTGGGAGCGGAACATGGCGGAGACACAGCAGGTGCATAATAAGAGCAGTAACGAGGAGGAGGATAGCCCGGAGCCTGAAACGTCACGATCGAGGAGGAGATTTAAGGCCTCAAATATGTCCTTTGTGGAGATGATGGAGATGGTAGACATTTTGAGGAGCAATGACTATGATGGGAATTATGGTCCGTACCACAACCCAAATATAAGAAAGGCCAAGATCATGACTAAAGTTGTGAAGAGTCTGTACAGTAATTTTGGGGTACGACGAACGAAGGATCAACTGAGGAAACGATGGTCGGACCTCAAATTAAGGGAGCACGATCAGTATAGGAAGATCAAGAAAGTTCTTCGAAAAAGTAAGTATATTATGTCGTGTGTACCTATTATTATTAATATTGCATGCTGCGCCATGTGTTTTCCCCTAATAAGGTCTTGTACAGTCCAAAATGGCTACTTTCATGGTCATACGCAGTAATCGTTCGTTGTAAACCTCGTTCCTTATCCAAAATACGATGTTTTCACAGATAAATGATTAAATACTGTAGGGCCTTCAATTTTTCACATTTATCCAAAAGAGTTTTTTAGGACATTGTTGTCTAGATGTGTTTGAACCTAGAAGGAATATCAATCTTCATTCAGTGTAATGTATGTAGAGGACACTCTGCAGCTGTTTACACATCTGGACTCAGGTGCACATTTTAGGGTGTCAAACACAGGTATTCCAGTGGATATTCTGGGGTGTCTCCAGGTGTTAAAATTATCCAAAAAAGGTAAGTATTCCAGCCTGAGGAATTAAGGGAAGAAATCATGTGTTCAGCTTGGGATTCTGCCCAAACAGACAATTGTCCCCCACTTCCAAGCAATGTTTATCATTCATATTTGTTGGCTCAAATATCTGTGTGCTAAGTATACCTTTTGTTTTATTCTCATAGGGGAGCAAAGAATCGGGAAATATCATGTCCCCAGGGACCGGCCATCTCCAGAACAAAAGGAACCAAGGGAACCAAGGTCACCACCAGAGTATGAGGATGTGGAGAAAGGAGAAGTGGTCGAGATTGAGACCACAACAGGTGAGTGTCTGACACCCCAGATTCAGGTAATCAGATATGTATGCCTGCCTATTTATAATACATGGTGTGTTTTTTTTATTTTTAGGTGAAGTACAGGTTGTGGAATAACAGTCACAGTCACATCATTTCACCACTGACAGTGCCCAAAGGCTAATCCAGGACATCATGTTTTGTAGTCAGGATTTAGAGATAATTTGCAAAAAAACTAGGGATATTGAAGTGAAACTTAAAAACATGATTGATGTCCTTGGGAGAATCTAATCTTTCACAAAATGTCCAACCTTTTATTTTTGCTGTTTTGTAAATGTTGTAAACTTTTTTAATAAAAGCCTAATTTTGAAGATGCACACAGTATGTCAACATGTGCTATCTGCCATCAGGGGATATCAATGTACGCGTTTTGTGCCTGCAACCCCTTCCTCAAAACTCAAGTCGGGGAGAGGAAGGGGTTGCACCCCCAAAACACATACATTGATCCCCCATGATGGGAGATAGCACATGTTGACATTAGGCA
>JAQSEC010002025.1:0-14955 GCA_028564925.1 Lithobates sylvaticus
GCGATTGCCCGTGAAAACAGCGGGACCGTGCGGGACCGTGAAGCTGTGTGTGTGTGTAAACACACAGCTCCACGTCCTGTCAGTGGAGAGGAGACCGATCATGTGTTCCCAGTACGGAGGAACACCGATCGGTCTCCTCCCCTTGTGAGTCCCCTCCCCCCACAGTTAGAATCACTACCTTAGGGAACACATTAACCCCTGCAGCGCCCCCTAGTGTTAACCCCTTCCCTGCCAGTCACATTTACACAGTAATCACTGCAATTTTATAGCAACGATCGCTGTGTAAATGTGAATGGTCCCAAAAATGTGTCAAAAGTGTCCGAAGTGTCCGCCGCAATGTTGCAGTCACAAAAAAAAAAATCGTAGATCGCCGCCATTACTAGTAAAAAAAAAAATAAAAAAAAAAAATGCAATAAATCTATCCCCTATTTTGTAGACGCTATAACTTTTGCGCAAACCGATCTATATACGCTTATTGCGATTTTTTTTTTTTTTTTTTTTTTTTTTTTTTTACCAAACGTATGTAGAAGAATACGTATCGGCCTAAACTGAGTAAAAAAAGAAAAATTTATTTTTTTTAAATGGGATATTTATTATAGCAAAAAGTAAAAAATATTGTGTTTTTTTTTTTCAAAATTGTTGCTCTTCTTTTGCTTATAGTGCAAAAAATAAAAACCGCAGAGGTGATCAAATACCACCAAAAGAAAGCTCTATTTGTGGGGAAAAAAGGACGTCAATTCTGTTTGGGTGCAACGTCGCACGACCGCGCAATTGTTAGTTAAAGCGACGCAGTGCCGTATCACAAAAAGTGCTCTGGTAAGGAACGGGGTAAAATCGCCCGGTGCTGAAGTGGTTAAGAAATTGACTTTGAAAGCTTGTACATTTTGTCTTAAAACAGGTTCTCTTTAAAGTATTTCTTAAAAAAAAAACCTTTTGCACTAGGATATTATAAACTCTAGATGTAAAAGCATATATTATCTGGCTAATGCAGCAGATAATACATAAAAATGCAAGCTCTATCTTTACATTATGCCCAGCTAGGATATGCAAATGGTTACTTGAGCTGGATAATGCCTGCTACTTAGTCTAACTCAAATGTTCCTATTAACTAGTTAGCCTTTTGTACCCACGAGAGTTGAATCCATATTTCATTCTGTATGAAGCATCTGTTCTACATTATTTTACTGATGTACACCTGATTTATTAATATCCTTGCAGGGTGGCATCGTAAAGACCTCAATGAGGGATGAAAATGCAGCACTTCCACTTCTGCTTCTGCTGCAGTTTAGAACTTGGAAATATTTCCATCAGCATTTTTTGCTTTGTGCCTGATTTTGATTTTGAAGTGTTTTGGTTTAAATTTGTTGTGTTTCTTTGTAAGTTTCTAGCATGCTGATGGATTACATGCTACAATGCTACGTGGAGCTACAGGGCTTCTCATACTATAAAGGAACACTGTATTTTACTGAGGGGTCAAGTCCTGGGGAAAAAAGTGTGGGAACTCCCACCCAAGATCCACTCCCCCACCAAAAAAAAAATAAATGATACGCTCATATGCACGAACGCTTCAAAAGTGGTATTTTTCATCCAATTTTCGTATTGTGGGTATGAAGCTTAACTGTTAGTACATAAAAAAAACAATCCTCAATAAACATAAATACGGTAATTCTCTGAATAATCAGCATTCATTCAATTGTGCTTCCATGCAAATGTGAACATCTGATCTTTATTGGGGAATTTTATTTTGTATATAGAGTGTTTATGTGGTGAGTTTACACTTTTCATTGAACAGAGTTTGGATAACACAGGGTTAAACGGAAAGGTCATAAATGAACTGCACATTATCTGGACAGAATGCTTGGGGAGATAGTGATGTGTTTCCTGCTTAGGAGATGTATGTTAGCTTGGGGGGCTGCAAACTCTGCAGGGCTCCAACACACACTCGCTGCTATTCCAACCCTTCACATATTTCCACATAAACTTCCCTCCTGGCAAACTTTGCCAGGTATTGTGCTCAGCTTACCACCCCAAACTGATGTTCCTCCCTCAGCTCACCTCTCTCCCTGCATGTCCTGTGAGCAGAATAGCTGTGCTCCTCCTCTGGGTTCTCTCATCATATGGCACTGAAGATAGAGGAGGGGGGGGGGATTCAGCGGGACACACAGAGCAAGTATGCAGGAGACTGGGGGGGGGGGGGGGGATGAGGAGACAGACAATCAGGAGGGGCCGGCGGGGAGGAGCGCATCACGAGAGGTCTGACTAAATACAATCTCTTAGCAGCAGGGACCTGATCTACCTGTCAGCTAGCTGTGATTGACAGGTAGATCGAAGCGGAAGCTGTCATGGGGCCCCCTACTGGCAATGCCTGAATGGTCAGGTGTGCGGCACTTACTATTGCGAGCTGTGTCGGCGGCTGCTGGTGTAGCACCTGCCACACAGCACGCATACTTCAAAGTCTTGCAGGACACGGCTGCTAATGGGAACTGAGTTCCTGTTGTGGAAAAAGTACAGGAACTCCGTTCCCATGCGTTCCCGCAGGACTTGAGCCTTGATTTTACTAAACTGTGCTATGAATTTAAAGGTCCGTTCTGTGGTCTCATCACGTGGACTGGGTTAAATATTCCATTCTCTTGTGGGTGGCATAGGGGAGAACTTTCCTCAGCATTTTTCTAATTGCCATTTTGGCTGCAGAAGGTGACAATCTAATATCACTTGAATACAGTCCTAAACATTATTAAAAATCCCCTTAAATTCCACAAAAGGCATACTTTCAGGAAGAAATTTATTGCTTTCAGCTTATATATCATTTCTCTGATTTGCTGACTTTGTCTTATGCAGAGAACACCTACACAAGGATTTTAGTCTTGGATGAGGGACAACCATCTGTGCCGCTAGACTTGGCCAAGAGAGGGAGTGAGACCAATTCTGCTTTTAATGGAAAGTAAAATAAAGTAAAGTAAGACCACCCTCTTAGTGAATGATCGGGACCGCTGAGATATACGATTATTTTGTTTAGTTGCATACCTCCAGATATCTTCATGAGCACTCGGAAGCCTTGAAACCCAGGTGTTTTGAATATGTACATTTCAGCACCTCTTGTTGGTGTTGAAGACTACGCCTCTTCCACATCCGTCTGGGCCAAATGGAAGAGGCAGGACTTGCCAGAATGTTGGAATTTGCATTTTGGAGTACAGTATATACTCGAGAATAAGCCAAGTTTTTCTGCAAATTTTTTTGTGCTGAAAGTGCCCCCCTCGGCTTATACTCGAGTCAAGCACTTTTCTGCAGCAGAGAATGAAATTTTCCGACCTGAATTTGGGGCCCCGTATCTCGGGGCCACTTGGTGCTAGGAACCCCAATTTGGTGTGCAAACCCAGTGGAACCAACACTACAACATATCCATATATATTGGGGTTCCTAGCAGTAAGTGGCCCCGAGATACAGGGCCTCGAAGTCCGTCAACTGTGTCCATCTGCAGCAATGTCATTTCAGGAATCCTTTGGGTCCAGAGACCCTTTGGCTGCAGCTAGGGGGCATCTAGGAACCCTTAACTACCAAGTTTGAAGTTCGGGGGACCTATGGCTGCAAATGGGCACAGTGAGGCATGCAAATGGGCACAGTGAGGCTGCAAATGGGCATTGTTGACCCTTTTTTCCACTTACAGTAGCTGCGCATTTCTCACCCTAGGTTTATACTCGAGTCAATACGTTTTCCCATTTTTTTATGGTAAAATTAGGTGCCTCGGCTTATAGTTGGGGCGGCTTATACTCAAGTATATACGGTAACCAAGGTTTTAGTTATTCTGGGCCCTTATAAAGGCATATAAAGGCAATAAATGATTCTGTTTTAATACCACACTTAAGAGAGGCTCCCCCCCCCCCCCCTGTTTTTTTTTTTAAGCCTCTCAAATAGACTGCAAGGATTGGAAAGTTAAATCTGAATCCCAGGAATAGATATTTTTGCATAGTTACATTGGTCCAGCTAGGACCAATAAAACCATGCATGTTTCATAGCCAATTGGTAGGGAAGCAGATAATCACTGTAGTAGCCACCAATACTACAGTGATCCTCACCATTTTCCAGATCCCCTGCCCTGCTGCAAAATAACCACAGAGCACTCACTCTGCACAGGCTCCATTCAGAGAGAGCGCCTTGCATCTTCTCAATAAATGCAAAGCCTTCACTGATAGGACAGGATGGAGAGGTGGGGCGTTGACGTTGCACTCCCCACCTTGTCTAATCAGAGTATGCCTTGTATTCACTCAGAAAAATGCAATGCATTCTCTGAATGATGCCAGTACTGAGTGAACGACCCCTCTGTGGTTAAATTGCAGCAGAGCAGCTGGTTGGCATGGCACACAAGAGATGGCGCCTCTTCTTTAGGGAGTTTGGAATATGCATATGTAGCGGCCATAACCCTCGGTGGGGCGTCCTTGAATTTTGGGCTTACCAGTTACCTCCGCTCAGCTTGTTCCTCCAGGTCCTCCAGGTCTAGGGGTTCCCAGGGTTAGTACCCAACGACTTTGCACACTGACACCAATAAAAGTCCTTTTGAAAGGGTTTTTTATTTGCAGGGAGTAACATCCAAGAGACACAGTCTCATGTGAGAAGAGAGGGCAGGGGTGAACAAAACTCAGGCACCTTGAGCTGCTAAGTATATGGAAGTCTCTATTTGCCAACCCAGAGAGTAGCCACTCGCAGCTGGGCGCTTCAAAGCTGAACAAACCTCTAGCCAGAGATGATGGCAATCAGCACTTGAATTCTAGAAGTTGCAAAGTCTCTGAACTTGAATTTAAGCAGCACTCAGAAACAAACAGGAACCTTTCCTCAGTACCTGGAACGTTATCCGTCTCCTTGACAGTACTGGGGAAACATGGATTCTCTAGTGTCCTTGACAACCCAGCAACCAGGCACTTCTCAGGATACCAGCTTGTTGGCCCTCCTCCGAAGAGTCCTCCCCCGGTTGCTTACATGAGCTGCGGTGCCCCTCCAAGTTGAGAGCGCACCCGGACACCTAGAATCCTCCCTCAGTCACTGCGTCTCAGGCCAGCCGGCTCCGAGACTCGGGAACAGATGGATCCTTGCCCCAGATCTCGCGGGCTACCCCGATCCCGAATCTGGAACAGACGGCTATCGCCTAGTGAACCCCAAACACGTGACTCCAGCATCTTAAGTACCCTTCCCCAGACTCCTCCTGATTGGCTCCGGGGAATGCTGGTACCCAAAACGTCCAACCAGGCCTGGTTATAAACCTGTTATGCATACCTCACTGCACACATGATCAGGCAGAACCTCAACACAGCCCAGCCCAACTGATGCAAAAGCTTCCTTATCCAATTAACTCTCAGAACCCCATTACTGTTCTGAGAAACAAAAATAACGAAATTTACCATAGCGGACACCTTAAAAAAGTGTCACCGCTACAAAGGCTTATGTTGGTCCAAGGTTGACTGATGTAACTGTAACTATACAAAAATATCCATACCTGGAATTTAGCTCCAAGGGTACTGAGCCCCCAAGTCCTGGCACCAGTCACTCACATGTACTTGCCTGTGGCATATATTTACAAAATAATGGTTTATAATTTTGGAATGAGTAAGCCTGGGTTCACACCAGTGCGGTGCGAATGTAATGTCCAGCGTGACTCAGCACTGAAACGTCTGTTGTTCTGCGGTTTGTCAGCGTTTTAGGTGCGAATCAGCTGCAAACATAAATTCGCAACTCATTGTACTACTTCTGAGGGGGAAATCCATGCCAAATAAAAAAAAAAAAAAACGGCACGGATTCCCCCTCCAGGAGCATACCAGGCCCTTAGGTCTGGTATGGATTTTAAGGGTAACCCCCTACGCCGAAAAATTGGTGTGGGGGTCCCCCCAAAATCCATACCAGACCCTTATCCGAGCACGCATCCTGGCAGGTCAGGAAAGGGGGTGGGGACGAGCGAGCGAGCCCCCCCCCCCCCCTCCTGAACCGTACCATGCCTCATGCCCTCAACATGGGGGGTGGGTGCTTTGGGGAAGGGGGCGCCCTGCGGCCCCCCCACCCCAAAGCACCTTGTCCCCATGTTGATGAGGACAAGGGCCTCTTCCCGACAACCCTGGCCATTGGTTGTCGGGGTCTGCGGGCGGGGGGCTTATCGGAATCCGGGAGCCCCCTTTAATAAGGGGGCCCCAGATCCCGGCCCCCCACCCTATGTGAATGAGTATGGGGTACGATGTACCCCTACCCATTCACCTAAGGTGTAAATTTAAAAAAACACACAATTTTTAAAAATATATTTTATTGCACTGCTCCGGGGGTCTTCTTCCATCTTGGGGGGTCTTCTCGCCGGACTCCTCCGCTCTCTTCTGCTCTTTTACCTAGCTCTTTCACGAGCGGAGGAGCCCGGCTTTCTTCTTCGTCGTCGCCGCCGTCGTCTGGGGGTCTCGTTCTGCCTTCGGGGGTCTTCCGGGATCTCTTCTGTTCTTGCCGCTGTCGCCGCCTTCTGCACCGCCGCCGCTGTCTTCTTCTCACTCTTCTTCTCACTCTTCTTCTCACTCTTCTTCTCACTCTTCTTCTCACTCTTCTTCTGACTCTTTTTCTGACTCGTCGCTCTCTCTGGCCGGAATGGCAGAGACACGCGGTGTTGTGACTTATATAGGGACAAGGGGCAGGGTCACATGCTCATGTCACATGGTGACCCCGCCCACATATGATGTCACAGTCCCAGAGGATGCTGGGACTGTGACATCATATGTTGGCGGGGTCACCATGTGACATGAGCATGTGACCCTGCCCCTTGTCCCTATATAAGTCACAACACCGCGTGTCTCTGCCATTCCGGCCAGAGAGAGCGACGAGTCAACATCTGAAGAAGAAGAAGAAGGCGGTGCAGAAGGCTGCGACAGCGGCAAGAACAGGAGACCCCGGAAGACCCACGAAGGCGGAACGAGACCCCCAGACGACAGCGTCGACGACTAAGAAGAAAGCCGGGATCCTCCGCTCATGAAAGAGCTAGGTAAAAGAGCAGAAGAGAGCGGAGGAGTCCGGCGAGAAGACCCCCCCAAGATGGAAGAAGACCCCCAGAGCAGTGCAATAAAATATTTTTAAAAATTGTGTGTTTTTTTTTTTTATTTACACTTTTACACCTTACTCACCCCATACTCATTCACATAGGGTGGGGGCCCCCTTATTAAAGGGGCTCCCGGATTCCGATAAGCCCCCCGCCCGCAGACCACGACAACCAATGGCCAGGGTTGTCAGAAAGAGGCCCTTGTCCTCATAAACATGGGGACACGGTGCTTTGGGTTGGGGGGGGGGGGGGTCGCAGGGCGCCCCCTTCCCCAAAGCACCCACCCCCCATGTTGAGGGCATGCGGCCTGGTACGGAGATATGTGAACATGCCTCATTAAAAACAATGTATTTTGAAATGTCCTGCGAATTCGCAGCGTAGTTGGCCGCTGCGAATTCGCATAGGTGTGAACCCAGGCTCAGAGTGATGGTGGCAGAAAATTGAAAACATGATTTAGGAGGATTGATTTTCTTTTAATTATCTTATAATCTTTTTCTGTTTCTCTTTCTGATACAATGTTTATTAATATCGCAGAGTTCTGCTTTAATGCCTTTTTCCCCTGTTAACTCAAAACACTTCCGCACTGATTATTGAGGGAGCTGTAGTTGTTGCAGGTGTGGAAGTGTCAGTAAATCCCAACCAGCAATTACCGACTCTCCAGAGAGACCTTATATTTCTCTGGCAAGAGCAGCGGCTGCATTTCAAGTTTTCTCTGCCACGTTCCTTGATAATTCTGATGAGCAAATTGGTTTGAAATCCGGGCAAATCTACAAACTGAACATTTTTTGATTCTCTTAAGTCTATGCAAGAAAAATTGTTCAATTTGCAGAGAATAATAATACCAGTCACAATTCATGATTGCTCAGATTCCTAAATGTGTGTGATTCTCCACACTGTAGACAGATCTCTATGGAAATATTCAGGTGAATCAATAACTGAACTCGGAACAGCATTGAAAACAGTTATGTATTGTTATGTTATGTTCTTGCCTGTTATAAGCTAGACATCGTTTTTTTATCGTTATTTTCGTTCGTTCGTTTTCAAACGAATGAACGAATCGTACGAATCCGAATAACGAATCGTTCGAATCGAACGAATCTGAAAAACCGAAAATCCGAAAAAAACTAATTAGAAACAACGAATGTACTAATGAAGAAAATCCGAAAAACAAATGAAATTTGTACATTCGTAACTTATTTTTTTTGTTGAATTGGTCATTTTCTGTGTCTCTTACAATGGTGCTGCTTAACGTGCTTCGAATGGATTGAACAAAAAAATCGTACATTCGTAACTTTTTTTTTTTTCGATTCGTAATGAATAGATTGAACAAAAAAATTTGTACATTCATAACTTTTTTTTCGATTCGTAAATTATTAAAATGTAATAATAGCATACACATTACATAAAATTATGAATTATGCTCCGATTACGAATGTACGAATAAATACGAATGCGTCCGAAAATTCAACTAACGAAAAACGAATCAACGAAAAAAAAAAACTCTTACCAATGTACGAATCGTTACGAATACGAACACCGACTTACAAATGTACGAATCATTTTTTTCGGAAACGAAAAAAACGAAACGAAAATAGACACATTTTTTTGTTGTGCACATGTCTATTATAAGCCTCCTATTAGACTACATATTGGGAGAGAGAGAGAGAGGAGAAGCGTTGGGAGCTAGTCAAGCTCTGCTGCATACACGCCTGCTGACAGGACGGGAGAGCAGAGTGATGACTTCATCCGTGTGCAGCTGCTCTTTCACTATCAAATCGCCACCTCTGGGCAGGGTTTGGATTCAGCATCACTGCTAAAAGTTGAGCTCCAGGAAAACGGTTAAAGCTGCGGTTGAAATATATTTAAATTAGGGCTGTGAAAATTAAAGATTAATTCCTCGATTATTCGTTAATTTTTTTGATCGATCAAAATTTTTTTCACCGATCAAAATTCTTTTGATCAGTACTCACCTCTCCGCCGGCTTCCGGGTCTTCAGGGAGTTCTGTCGGAGATCCGGTAAAATCACGGACATCAACGTCACCGGACTCCTCCCCCCTTCCCCAAGTGCCTCCGTCTGCTAACAAAGGGAAGGGGGAGGAGTCTGGTTACGTTGAAGTTTTGATTGAACGTAACGCGTACGGGGGAGGAGCTACGCATGACGTCACCCGCTGCTGCCCTACGGAAATAACACGATTGTCGGCTTTACATGCTGTGTTTTTATCATCTTTATGTGAGTAGTTTGTGTTTGAACACAAAAATTAAATCTTATACTTAAGCGGTGAGCACTTAGATCTTTTCTTTCTACCCATAACCTGGCGTCCTTGCTGAGATCTAAGGAGACGTGAGAGAAGTTTATGGTCCGTGATAACCCTTTTTGATACCCGCTTGCATGACCACCTGTTTGCACAGGGGTCCATGCCATAAGGTGAGAGTGATTAGTTAGACCGGAGGTGGAGGGATTGTCACGCTACTGTGGAAAAAAAATTACTTACGTCAGTGCTACAGTTTGAATTTAAAACTTATTTGTGTGAACTGTGAAGTTAAGTCATGGATTGTGGAAACTAACTAGAGTCGGGTGATTGTATATAGTGTATACCACATTTACCACTGACTAATGCAGAGTTGCAATGCAAGGAGATCAGCTAAAAGTAGTTGGATCTGTATGTACGTTATAATTAATCAAAATTAGTCGATTAATTGATAAAAAAAAATCGATTAATCGAACACGAAAATTTTAATCAGTAACAGCCCTCATTTAAATTCAATGGAGTGCTGAGCAACATGTAATCCACTTAGTGCAGTCTGTGCAGCATCCTATGAGCTCCCATGCATACTTATAATTCATACAGATAAAGTTGCACTTTTCTTTTCATTTATTGAATACATACATATATACTATACAATAGGACAACCAACTCTGGCATTCCTCTCTTCCTTAAATTCACAAGAGCTTTCCCCCCCCCCCCCCACCAAAGAATTTGTATTTCTGTCCATCCCATCTTATGATTTACACAGCCCCATAGGGCGGTGACCTAAATAGCACACATCATATGGTTAGAGAGGAGATATATGAGACTCTGTAAATGCAGCTTATGAGTACTATACTTTATCACACCTTATTACAGTAATAGAGCCGGGAATGACAGTGTTAGACCGATTCTTTAGGCTTTGAAAAAATGGCGACTGTTAGTTAAAACCTATTAGCATCATAGAAGTTATATTGGGCTACAGAAATATGGGGACGCGAGTTTGTCCAGGGGCGGTGTCCAAGGGCGGACTGACCATTCGGCCACTCGGGCACTGCCCGAGGGCCCCGGGCCACTAGGGGGCCCCATCAGGGTTGCCAGCCTCAGTAAAACCAGGGACAGTATGTCAAAATCTATGTTTGTTTTACATCTGTCTCTGAAATGTCCCTTACCGACATCCTTTTGGTCTAAAAATCCTGAGACTATAGCTGCCACACCTCTCCAGTACCTTCTCAGCCAACAGAAACATGTCTGTGTATACTGTGTGTGTGTGTGTGTGTGTGTATACTGTGTGGCCCCATAATCTTTGATTGCCTGGGGGCCCAATAATCTCCTATTGCCCGGGGGCCCCATGAGTTGTCAGTCCGCCCCTGTCCACGGCACTACATTAAGATCCTTATATAAGCGGCCTGGCATCATGGCGGCCCACCCCCTGATGAAGTCACATGTTATGATACACAGTGACGTAATGCGTAGGGAGGAGGAGCCGCAACCGCGAGCGGAACACCATTTTGTTGGAGGTATACACAGGCTGAATTCTTAAGGGCATATACAGGCATATTTTATTCATATTAAATGTGAGTGTATTTTATTTTTTTTATATTTCACCAAAAATAAAGCTTGATATGTAAGCACTATCAGTATTCTTCTCTTCTGGGCCTAATACACGCGGATTCATTGAGATGACCCAGGATGGCAGTGCATTAGCTTTCCAATACCCATACTGATTGTGAAGGAGACATACAGAGGAATACAGAAATCCTATGATAAAAGGTAAAATGCATGGCTGACCTGATATTGGGTCTACCTTAGAAGGTGAGAGCAGTATTTCACTGGTGGCGGTGGGTTAAAAGTACCGTGCGCACAAGTAACATCAAAATACATTGGAAGATGAACTCTCACTGGTGAAGAGGATTGTTTTATATTCCAGAGGGAAAGCCAAACAGAATTCAATCAGTACATATGTGTATTGAATGGACACGTGACACAAAATATATTCATTTTCATTTTTTATTCTTTTATGTATACATATATATTGTTTAGTGGTTTGCACAAACTGCACTTTGATTGTATGATATTTCCACAGAAGTTAATATAAATAATTGGTACATAAGGAATTAATGCACATTTTTTATTGTGGATGTCATTTTTGTCAGAGTGGATATAATAGGAATTGTTCCAAATTTATTTATTGCGCGGCACAGTTTTTTTTTTTTTTTTTTTTTTTAGCCTGGTGGCAAGATCAGCCAGGTATTTTAGATTATACAAGGGGCCAAATTACACAGCACAGGCACTGTACTGTTATTCATGCTTTAAAGGAAAAGGATCCATTTAAAAAAATATATATAATTTCGGGGGTTCAAACGCTCTAACTACAGTAGAGAACAGTTTCGCATGAACAGGTTTGCGATTGAGATGCGGTGCGAATTTGCACCGCATCTAGTGTGAACCGGGCCTAAATGACCAATCCATTTGCAGTTGAATAAATACAGTGAAGTGAAATCTGAGTGGTTGAGATTTGATTGCTCCCCTGTACATTTTACTATGGCAAAACAAGTCCATATACAGTGCCTTAAAAAAAAGTATTTGATGTATTTTATTGGGATTTTCTGTGATAGACCAACACAAAGTGGCACATAATGGTGAAGTAGAAGGAAAATAAATGTTTTTCAATTTTATTTTACAAATAAATATGTGTGGGGTGCATTTGTATTCAGCCCCCCTGAGTCAATAATTTGTAGAACCACCTTTCGCTGCAATTACAGCTTTTCAGGGATGTCCCTACCAGCTTTGCCCATCTAGAGAGTGACATTTTGGCCCATTCTTCTTTGCAAAATACCGTATTTATCGGCGTATAACACGCGCCGGCGTATAACACGCACCCCAAGATTAGGAGGGAATTTTAAGGAAAAAAACTTACATTTAAATGCCCATCAATGCAGCCTTATCAGTGTCATTGCAGCCTTGTCAGCGCCTATCTGCAGCCTTGTCAGCTCCCATCTGCAGCCTTGTCAGCGCCCATCTGCAGCCTTGTCAGCGCCCATCTGCAGCCTTGTCGGCGCCCAATCTGCAGCCTTGTCGGCGCCCAATCTGCAGCCTTGTCGGCGCCCAATCTGCAGCCTTGTCGGCGCCCAATCTGCAGCCTTGTCGGCGCCCAATCTGCAGCCTTGTCTGCGCCCAATCTGCAGCCTTGTCGGCGCCCAATCTGCAGCCTTGTCGGCGCCCAATCTGCAGCCTTGTCGGCGCCCAATCTGCAGCCTTGTCGGCGCCCAATCTGCAGCCTTGTCGGCGCCCAATCTGCAGCCTTGTCGGCGCCCAATCTGCAGCCTTGTCGGCGCCCAATCTGCAGCCTTGTCGGCGCCCAATCTGCAGCCTTGTCGGCGCCCAATCTGCAGCCTTGTCGGCGCCCAATCTGCAGCCTTGTCGGCGCCCAATCTGCAGCCTTGTCGGCGCCCAATCTGCAGCCTTGTCGGCGCCCAATCTGCAGCCTTGTCGGCGCCCAATCTGCAGCCTTGTCGGCGCCCAATCTGCAGCCTTGTCGGCGCCCAATCTGCAGCCTTGTCGGCGCCCAATCTGCAGCCTTGTCGGCTCCCTTCTGCAGCCTTGTCGGCTCCCTTCTGCAGCCTTGTCGGCGCCCATCTACAGCCTTGTCGGCGCCCATCTGCATTGCAGCCTTGTCTCAGTGTCATTTTACATTTAAAAATGGCGCCGCCGAGATACAGAGCCGGATGTCCTGTGTATCTCTGCAACGCTTGATAGCTTTCGGCCACTTTTGGCCACTCTCGTGGCTTTCGGCCGCTCTCGCCCGTTCTTGGCAGATCTCAGCTGTTCTCGGCCGCTCTCGGCAGCTCACACGGGACTGCGAGAGCCACAGAGAGCGGCCGAAAGCTGGCGAGAACAGCCGAGATCTGCCGAGAACGCCCGAAAGCGACCGAAAGTCGGAGAGAGCGGCCGAAAGCCGCGAGAAAGGCCGGAGGCTGAATATCGGCGGGGGATTGGCGTATAACACGCACCCACGATTTCCCCCCAATTTTAAGGGGAAAAAATGCGTGTTATACGCCGATAAATACGGTAGCTCAAGCTCTGTCAGATTGGATGGAGAGCGTCTGAACAGCAATTTTCAAGTTTTGCCACAGATTCTCAATTGGATTTAGGCTCTCTCTGCTCTCTCCCTTTTCATAGGACAGAGGGGCAGCAGTGGAAGCCATTGGCTCCTGCTGCTGTCAATCAAATCCTGTGATGAGGGGGCGGGGCCAAGCCTTGCTGTTTATGTCAATGAATGCAGGCAATGTAGTTTGGAATCAAGCCCGCACATAGGAAGTGGCTTGCTATTGGGGCACTCACTAAAGAGGAGGAGATAGGAGCGCTAAGGGGGGGGGGGTATAAGTGGAGGTTCAGAGGTGGTTTGTGCAGGTAAGTATGACATATTTAATATAAAAAAATAAAGATTTAGAATCACTTTTTTTGTTTAATTTTGAGCAGAGTGGTGTGGAGCTTTCTCTGAAATCTGCTAATGTAGCAAAACAGTGTACAGTGAGAGCTGTGCCATGTGTTGTGCCACCAGCCTGTTTTCTTATATTCTCATGGAGCAGACACTAGATGCAGGTCAGTGCTAAGGGAGACCTCCTTTAAAATTCAAAGATCAATCACTGCCTCGGTCCATTGAAAACCTCAAGATACCGTATATACTCGAGTATAAGCCGAGTTTTTTCAGCACATTTTTTTGTGCTGAAAGTACCCCCCTCGGCTTATACTCGAGTCAAACACTTTTCTGCAGCAGAGAATGACATTTTCCAACCCGACTTTGGGGCGCCGTATCTCGGTTGCTAGCACCAAGTGACCCCGAGATACGGGGCCCCAAAGTCGGTCAACTCTGTCATTCTCTGCTGCAGAAAAGTGCTTGATCTCGGGGCCACTTGGTGCTAAGAACCCCAAATTTGGTATGCAAACCCAGTGGAACTCGCACTACAACATATGATACAGATAGGGTTCTTAGCACCAAGTGGCCCGAGATACGGGGCCCCAAAGTTGGTCAACTGTGTCCATCTGCAGCAATGTCATTTCGGGACCCTTTGGGTCCAGAGACCCCAAATGCCTGCAGCTAGGGGGCATTTAGGAACCCTTAACTACCAAGTTTGAAGTTCGGGGGACCTATGGCATGCCAATGGGCACAGTGAGGCATGCCAATGGGCACAGTGAGGCTGCAAATGGGCATTGTTGACCCTCTTTTCCACTTACAGTAGCTGCGCATTTCTCACCCTAGGCTTATACTCGAGTCAATAAGGTTTCCGTTTTTCATGGTAAATGTAGGTGCCTCGGCTTATATTCGGGTCGGCTTATTCTCGAGTTTCTACAGTACTTTTTAAGGGCAAGTTCCTCTTTAAAAAATCTTCCACAAAGCAAACGCAAGCGAGCGATCAGCACAAAATGAATCTAATATATAGGTAACAGTCTGTTTTGCTGTAGACTTCCTTCAAATCCCGTCTGCTGCATCCACACATTACTGTTCTTCTTCCCGGCTCTTCCCCGTCTGCAGTGATCTTGTATCTGTAATTTCTTTCAGCTTCCATGGAACGGTTTACAAGCAATTCACACGCAGAGTGTCAGACTTAAAATATACTGCACCGAATGCTTATGATCCCGACACTTTACACTGAA
>JAQSEC010001226.1:0-10849 GCA_028564925.1 Lithobates sylvaticus
GACGGAAAATCCGCTCGTGTGTACGGGGCATAAGTGTCAGATTGCTTGTCGTACTATCGCAGTCCCATTACAGGTGCATCTAAAAAAATAGAATTTCATCGGACCTCTTCAATGTCGTAGGTGCGGCGGGGAGCAGCGAGATGACATCATCTCTCACTGCCTGCCCCGCATCACCGCACTCCTGCCCTCCAATCCACATCAGGTGGCAAGTGACAATCCACATCTGGTGCCAGGCGACATGGCAAGTGACAATCTGCAAATGGTGGCAGGTGATGTGGCAAATGACAACAGACATCTGGTGGCAGGTGACGTGGAAATTGACAGTCAGCACTGTTACCTATCCCTGTATCCACAGTACCTCTCTGTCAGCGGATACATATGTGTTGTGTATCGACAGTCAGCAATTGGTGTCAGGTGATGTGGCAATCTGCAAATGGTGGCAGTTTACATGGCAAGTGACAACTCACATCTGGTGGCAGGTGACGTGACTAATGACAATCTGCAAATGGTGGCAGGTGATGTGGAAAGTAACCATCCACATCTGGTGGCAGGTGACGTGGCAAGTGACAATCTGCAAATGGTGGCAGGTGATGTGGAAAGTGACAATCCAAATCTGGTGGCAGGTGATGTGGCAAGTGACAATCTGCAAATGGTGGCAGGTGATGTGGAAAGTGACAATCTGCAAATGGTGGCAGGTGACATGGAAAGTGACAATCCAAATCTGGTGGCAGGTGACATGGCAAGTGACAATCTGCAAATGGTGGCAGGTGATGTGGAAAGTGACAATCCAAATCTGGTGGCAGGTGATGTGGCAAGTGACAATCTGCAAATGGTGGCAGGTGATGTGGCAAGTGACAATATGCAAATGGTGGCAGGTGATATGGAAAGTGACAATCTGCAAATGGTGGCAGGTGACATGGAAAGTGACAATCCAAATCTGGTGGCAGGTGACGTGGCAAGTGACAATCTGCAAATGGTGGCAGGTGATGTGGAAAGTGACAATCCAAATCTGGTGGCAGGTGATGTGAAAAGTGACAAACTGCAAATGGTGGCAGGTGATATGGAAAGTGACAATCCAAATCTGGTGGCAGGTGATGTGGCAAGTGACAATCTGCAAATGGTGGCAGGTGATGTGGCAAGTGACAATATGCAAATGGTGGCAGGTGATGTGGAAAGTGACAATCTGCAAATGGTGGCAGGTGACATGGAAAGTGACAATCCAAATCTGGTGGCAGGTGACGTGGCAAGTGACAATCTGTAAATGGTGGCAGGTGATGTGGAAAGTGACAATCCAAATCTGGTGGCAGGTGACGTGGCAAGTGACAATCTGCAAATGGTGGCAGGTGATGTGGAAAGTGACAAACTGCAAATGGTGGCAGGTGATGTGGAAAGTGGCAATCCACATCTGGTGGCAGGTGACGTGGCAAGTGACAATCTGCAAATGGTGGCAGGTGATGTGGAAAGTGACAATCTGCAAATGGTGGCAGGTGACATGGAAAGTGACAATCCAAATCTGGTGGCAGGTGACGTGGCAAGTGACAATATGCAAATGGTGGCAGGTGATGTGGAAAGTGACAATCCACATCTGGTGACAGGCGACATGGCAAGTGACAATCTGCAAATGGTGGCAGGTGATGTGGAAAGTGACAATCCAAATCTGGTGGCAGGTGACGTGGCAAGTGACAATCTGCAAATGGTGGCAGGTGATGTGGAAAGTGACAATCCAAATCTGGTGGCAGGTGATGTGGCAAGTGACAATCTGCAAATGGTGGCAGGTGATGTGGAAAGTGACAATCTGCAAATGGTGGCAGGTGACATGGAAAGTGACAATCCAAATCTGGTGGCAGGTGACGTTGGCAAGTGACAATCTGTAAATGTTGGCAGGTGATGTGGAAAGTGACAATCCAAATCTGGTGGCAGGTGACGTGGCAACTGACAATCTGCAAATGGTGGCAGGTGATGTGGAAAGTGACAAACTGCAAATGGTGGCAGGTGATGTGGAAAGTGGCAATCCACATCTGGTGGCAGGTGACGTGGCAAGTGACAATCTGCAAATGGTGGCAGGTGATGTGGAAAGTGACAATCTGCAAATGGTGGCAGGTGACATGGAAAGTGACAATCCAAATCTGGTGGCAGGTGACGTGGCAAGTGACAATATGCAAATGGTGGCAGGTGATGTGGAAAGTGACAATCCACATCTGGTGACAGGCAACATGGCAAGTGACAATCCACATCTAGTGGCAGGTGACGTGGCAAGGTAACAAGCTGCATCTGGTGGCCAGAGATGTGGCAAGTGACACGCCCAGGGCTCCCACTGATTCTGCATTATGGTGCGTTGAACCACTTCATTATATATTACAATGTAACAATAGAAACAATGCGCTTCAATCACCCTGACACCACATCAACCATAGTGCCACGATGATTGAAGCGGCAACACCAGCCTTTGCCTGCGAAAAATTTCTTACCACCGGCGTTTTTTTTCTTTGTATGAAAAAAGCCCGGACATTCTTTTCTTTTTTCTGGCTTTAAATATCATTATAGATATTACAATGCAGCAGTACAACAAACACTGACTTACTCATGTTAATCGGGGTAAGACTAATTCAGCGTTTGTGTTAGATATGCCAAATATGCAGGTAGCAAAACCGTGTGTAATCCCGAGAAAATCACAGCGATGATCTGTGCCACGCGGGTGGTCTGTTCTACACTTCACCGTCATGACTTTGTATAGAGAGGATACATCCCTTCCATAGTCACAGGTTTACCTCTACAAATCTTGTGTTTATTAGAAAACAGTGGATATATATATATATATATATAATATATTTAATCCGTATTTCCACTTTACATCAAATTTTTAATCCTGTTTTAAGAGACTTCAGTGTGAAGCTTCCTGTCTTCACTGCACAGAGGGGACAATTATTTATAATAAACCCCAAATCTGCCAATATATGTGAATGGAATAGTGAGTCACTCTTCTCCTTTGTCATCTTTCTTGTTTTGTCTAAAGTGGGGTACCCACTATAAGAAAATTGGGCGAACGTTCGTCTGATTTTTCTCGATGTTTCACAGCAAATCGGAACCGATGAAAGAATATTCCAACGAAAATTGTTGCGAATATTCTCATATGACAACGTTTTTTTTTTTTTTTTTTTGTTTATTGTTTCTGATCACATGCAGTCTTTCTTATCTGATTTTTCTTGTACGAAAAGCGCACGAAAACGGTGCACGTTAACCGGAAATCGTTCGTTCTCTTCCCATACGAGAAACATTTTGGAGTTTGTCCCTTCGGGAATTTTCATACAAAAATTCAGAATCAGCTGTGGAAAGTTGTGCACACACTATACAAAAATCATATGGAAATTCTTTGGATGAAAATGTTTGCCCGATTTTCTTATAGTGTGCACAAGCTTTGATGGCCCGTACACACGATCCGAAAATAGGACTAAAAATACCGCTTTCGACGCGATCGTACGATAATTGGTTCGTTAGTACAGAGCTTTCGAGAGCCGATCACGACAAATTATCCGATATTATTCGATCGGACAAGCACAAACATTTTCCTCGTACGATACCAGATCGTACGATTTTTCGTTTAGTCAGTACAGTTGTCGTCCGAAAATACAATACAAATACATGACAACACGTGACATCACTTCCCTTTTTTTTTCTGTCGTACGAGAATTTTTGTGACTTTAGTAACCTATTAAATTTCTACTTGCCACTATTAACCACTTCAGCCCTGGAAGAATTGGCTGCTCAATGACCAGGCCATTTTTAGCACTACGGCACTGCGTCGCTTTAACTGACAATTGCACGGTCATGTGACGTTGTACCCAAGCAAAATTGACGTCCTTTTTTTCCAACAAATAGAGCTTTCTTTTGGTCATATTTGATCACCTCTGCGCTTTTTATTTTTTGCGCTATAAACAAAAAAAAGCGTCAATTAAAAAAAAAAAAAAAAAAAAACACAATATTTTATACTTTTTGCTGTAATAAATATCCCCAATTTTTTCTTAAAAAAGCTATTTCCTCAGTTTAGGCCGATATGTATTCTTCTACATATTTTTTTGGTAATAAAAATCGCAAAAAGCGTATATTGATTGGTTTCCGCAAACGTTATAGCGTCTACAAAATAGGGGATAGATTTATGGCATTTTTAAAAAAAAAATATATATATTTTTTACCAGTAATGGCGGCGACCTGCGATTTTTATTGAGACTGCGACATTATGGCGGACACATCGGACACTTTTGACACATTTTTAGGTCGATTGATACAGCGATCAGTGCTATAAAAATGCACTGATTACTGTATCTATGTTACTGGCAGGGAAGGGGTTAACACTAGGTTGCAATCATGGGGTTAACTGTGCTCCCTATGTGTGTGTTCTAAATTTAGGGGGATGGGACTGACTATAGGAGACGAGAGATCGTGGTTCCCAGCTCGTAGGAACTCACAATAGAGCTCCACGATTCTGGCCAAAATGAGAATCACAATTTTTTTGCTTAGAATAAAAAGATCACGACTCTCATGATTCTCGCAATGTAAAATCTTTCACATTATACAAAAAAAATGGCCTAACTTTACGGGTTATGTCAGAAAAAGGTTTAGTGTTTAAGTGGTTAAACTTTTTTCACTTGCACACAAAGTCTGTTCCATTAACAAATTGTTACAATGTTTATACTTAAGTTCAACTGATAAAGAATGTTTTGTTTCTTGGCAGACTGCCCAGTTTTTCCCTTCTTTTCTTTGACAGCAGAGAGAATTCTTTTCATAGAAAGAATATTGAAACACTTTAGTAAAGATCACGATAACGATTCTTGACGATTAATTGTGCAGCTCTAACTCACAATCTCTCTCTCTCCTCACAGAACTGGGATGTGTGTGTTTACTCCTGGAACGAATTATGCTCGTAATCCAAGGTTCCACTGTACATTGTTTCATATAAAATAGTGTACAGACATGATCTCGATGTCTAGTTGAAAACAATTAACATGATACTAACACGGGTAGCAATGGATATCACAAGGTTACAATTTCATAATTCATCAAAATTAACCACTTAAGCCCCGGACCAATTTGCAGCCAAAGGACCAGGCCCCTTTTTTGCGATTCGGCACTGCGTCGCTTTAACTGACAATTGCGCGGTCGTGCGTCGTTGCTCCCAAACAAAGTTGGCGTCCTTTTTTTCCCACAAATAGAGCTTTCTATTGGTGGTATTTAATCACCTCTGCGGTTTTTATTTATGGCGCTATAAACAAAAATAGAGCGACAATTTGCCTTATGACAAGGTGCTCCATCATGCTGGAAAAGGCATTGTTCCTCACCAATCTGTTCTTGGATGGTTGGGAGAAGTTGCTCTCGGAGGATGTTTTTGTACCATTCTTTATTCATGGCGGTGTTCTACAAAATTGTGACCCCACACATGAATGGTCTCAGGATGTTTTACTC
Source organism: Lithobates sylvaticus (assembly GCA_028564925.1). Lineage (NCBI taxonomy): Eukaryota > Metazoa > Chordata > Amphibia > Anura > Ranidae > Lithobates > Lithobates sylvaticus. The sequence continues at coordinate 5,458 of JAQSEC010001226.1, forward strand.
TTGGCAGTGCTCACCTTTTCTTCTCTGGACAAGGTATTTTTGAGATGCCCCAAACAATCAGAAAGGGGATTCATCAGAGAAAATTACTTTACCCCAGTCCTCAGCAGTCCAATCCCTGTACCATTTGCAGAATATCAGTCTGTCCCTGATGTTTTTCCTGGCGAGAATTGGCTTCTTTGCTTCCCTTCTTGACACCAGGCCGTCCTCCAAAAGTCTTCTCCTCACTGCCGATGTACTCACACCTGCCTGCTGCCATTCCTGAGCAAGCTCTGCACTGGCGGTGCCTCGATCCCGCAGTTGAATCAACTGTAGGAGATGGTCCTGGCAATTGCTGGGCACCCTGAAGCCTTCTTCACAACAATTGAACCTCTCTCCTTGAAGTACTGGATGATCCTATAAATGGTTGATATTGGCGCAATCTTACCCTGTTTCCCCGAAAATAAGACCTAGTGTGATTGTCGGTGATGGCTGCAATATAAGCCCTAACCTCCAAATAAGCCCTACCCTGTTTCCCCAAAAATAAGCCCTACCCTGAAAATAAGATTTACAAGGACTTTAACTACAGTTTATTTGGAGGGTAGGGCTTATATTGCAGCCATCACCAGCAATCACGCTAGGTCTTATTTTCGGGGAAACAGGGTAGTAGCCGCAATATCCTTGCCTGTGAATCCCTTTTTGTGCAAAGCAATGCTGACTACACGTGTTTCTTTGCAGGTAATCATGGTTAACATAGGAAGAACAATGATTTCAAGCACCACCCTCCTTTTTAAAGCTTCCAGTTTGTTATTCTATTTCCAGCCTTGTCCTCATCAACACTGACGCCTTTGTTAACGAGAGGATCACTGACATGTTATCAGCTGGCCCATTGGTGGCAGGGCTGAAATACAGTGGAATTTTTTTTTTGGGGGAATAAGTTGCAATTCATCTGATCACTCTTCATAGCATTCTGGAGTAAATGCAAATTGCCACCATAAAAACTGTCAGCAGACACCTGAAAATAATTATTTGTGTTATTCTCAAAACTCTTGGCCAGGGCTGTAGATCCAAGTAATTTACCTAGGAAAGACAGCTAATGGCCACTATGTATCGAAGTGTGATAATATTCACAATAATTACTACGCAACTACAGTAGATCGGTCCACGTGATAAAAGTGCCCTGTGGATAAACAAATCCAAATTACAGGTGCTGTGATCCTCACTCCTTAATGCCCCGACTCCACACACTGCACTCACCGAAGTGTGGTTGACTTCTTATTTGTAATAAGAAGTCAAACTGCCCTTTCTCTGGCAGTATATCATGTGTTGGGTCCCCCTGTCAAGTGGTCAATGCACCTCGGTTCCTTTAAAGTCCAGACGCTGGGTCCCCCACCTGTGTGGTCTCAGGGCTCCTCTGTCCCTTTAAGGTGCTCAGTAACAGCAGGTATAAGATGCTTTCACAAGTGTTGTTCAAGCGCTTTTATGTTAAAAAATCGCCTGAAAAGCTCAAGTCAAATGCTTCCCTTTAAAATCTATGAATGTGTTCACAGTGGGGCGGTGCACATCTGTTCCGGTGTAAAAAAAATCCTGCTTGCAGCATTTTTAGAGCATGTTTGGGAAGTTAAAAAAATAAATAAAACGGACCAAAAACGTTCCTCTCCATTGAAATGAATGGGAACCACATCAAAAACGGCGAAAAAAAAAAAAAAAGGCGTTTTTGGAGCAGTTTTTGAGTTACGTGTCCTTTAAACAAAAGCACTGAAAAAGCACAGCAAAAATACTCCATTATCGCAGAGGCATTTTTACTGGCAGTTTTGAAGTGAGCCAGTGTGAAAGTGCCCTAATGTGGCACAACCATCAAAAAAGAAATAGGGAAGCCTCTCATAGTGTATTATTTTTATTAAACCATTGGAATGCACTAAAATAAAGAAGCTTGAGCTAAAAACAAAACGAAATTGAAACTGCCACTATGCTCTCCAGCATGCGTTCCAGGAAGCAGAAAGGAACGTCGCCGGAAAGCCAAACCCTACGTGTTTCGTCATCTGAATGCAACATCATCAGGAACATAACATTATATTGGTTCGCAAATGTTTTAGATCTATTGTATAATCTCCTTTAAATCTAGCAACAAATAATGTTGGTGCCTACCTGCTCCAGTCCAGTGACTTTGCCTAGACTGAGATGTCATCAGTCTGCTGCAGACAGGAGGAAACATTTCCTCAGTCTTTACTCCCACAGCGATCAGACTGCAACATTGTAACTTTTCACTATGTCACAAAGTAAGAGGCTTCAGTGGGGGGCTGATCTGTATCAGACAGCTGTGAACACAGCCAAGAACTTCACAGAAACCTGGATTTACACGATTGTGTCATCTCTGAGCCAGCATCTCAGTCCAGTAAGTATATGGTGACCCTGGATGATGCTTGAACAAAGATGGAGAGAAAAGCAGATGAAGGCATTGTCAGGGGGAGTACTGTGTTCCAGGAAGGTATAATAAATACCTAGAAGTGTTACACGTACCTATTCCTTTGGTTGTATGTACTTGGCATGAACAATTATATTTGACACCAGGTCCACTTCAACTGCTAAGAGAAGTCTAAACAATTCTGAAATATACTCAACTCTGCTAAACAGCACAGTCCTGTCTGGCAGGGTACGAGACCTGACTTCACTTTAGTAACCCTTGTCCAGACCCCAGCCTGTGAGGCTGCATTCACACCTGAGCGTTTTGTCGCCTGAAGCCTGAAGCTACAAAATGCTAGAGGGGAAAAAAATACATTATTCTCTATGGAGATGGTTCACATCTCCACTCCAAAACGCCTGAAGCCCTACGCCTGAAGCTCAAACAAGTTCCGGACCCTTTTTTGTCGCTCGAATCGGGCAGATTTGGGCGTTTTTCATCTTTTTACATTGGGGACCTTTTGCTCTGCACAAAATCACGGCAAAACGCGGTAAAAAGCGAAGCGAAATCGCGGTAAAAAACGCAGCAAAAACCGCCGCAATTCGCGCGATTTTCTGCCTGAAAGGTGTGAATGCAGCCTGAGTGGACAGTGAAAAAAAGGGAATGCACATATGAGCTCATCACTCTGTCACTTCGCTCTTATCTACTATTAACATTTTCCTTCTTAGCACATAAGCACTGCAGCCACAACTACAGTGCCTTGAAAAAGTATTCATACCCCTTGAAATTTTCCACATTTTTTCATGTTACAACCAAAAACGTAAATGTATTTTATTGGGATTTTATGTGATAGACCAACACAAAGTGGCACATAATTGTGAAGTGGAAGGAAAATGATAAATGGTTTTCTACATTTTTTACAAATAAATATGTGAAAAGTGTGGGGGGTACATTTGTATGGCGCCCCCCGGAGTCAATACTTTGTAGAACCTCCTTTCACTGCAATTACAGCTGTAAGCCTTTTTGGGGATGTCTCTACCAGCTTTGTACATCTAGAGAGGGACATTTTTGCCCATTTTTCTTTGCAAAATAACTCAAGCTCTGTCAGATTGGATGGAGAGCGTCTGTGAACAGCAATTTTCAAGTCTTGCCACAGATTCTCAATTGGATTTAGGTCTGGACTTTGACTGGGCCATTCTAACGCATGGATATCCTTTGATCTAAACCAGGGGTAGGCAACCTCGGCCCTCCAGCTGTGGTGAAACTATCAATCCCTCTAGGAGTTGTGCCTGTGATTGTCAGGATCTTGCCATGTCTCATGGGACTTGTAGTTTCACCACAGCTGGAGGGCCGAGGTTGCCTACCCCTGATCTAAACTATTCCATTGTAGCTCTGGCTGTATGTTTAGGGTCATTGCAAGTATTTTGCAGACTCTAAAAGGTTTTCTTCTAAGATCGTCCTGTATTTGGCTCCATCCATCTTCCCATCAACTCTGACCAGCTTCCCTATCCATACTGAAGAAAAGCATCCCCACAACATGATGCTGCCACCACCATGTTTCACGGTGGGGATGGTGTGTTCAGGGTGATGTGCAGTGTTAGTTTTCTGCCACACACAGCGTTTTGCTTTTAGGCCAAAAAGTACAATTTTACTCTCATCTGACCAGAGCACCTTCTTCCACATGTTTGCTGTGTCCCCCACATGGCTTCTCGAAAACTGCAAACAGGACTTCTTATGTTTTTCTTTCAACAATGACTTTCTTCTTGTCACTCTTCCATAAAGGTCAGATTTGTGGAGAGCACGACTAATAGTTGTCCTGTGGACAGATTCTTCCACCTGAGCTGTGGATCTCTGCAGCCCCTCCAGAGTTCCCATGGACCTCTTGGCTCTTCTCTGATGAATGCTCTCCTTGCCCGGCCGGTCAGTTTAGGTGGACGGCCATGTCTTGGTAGGTTTGCAGTTGTGCCATACTCTTTCCATTTTCGGATGATGGATTGAACAGAGCTCTGTGAGATGTTCAAAGCTTGGGATATTTTTTTATAACCTAACCCTGCTATAAACTTGTCCACAACTTTATCCCTAACCTTTCTGGTGTGTTCCTTGGCCTTCATGATGCTGTTTGTTCCCTAAGGTTCTCTAACCAACCTCTGAGGGCTTCACATAACAGCTGTATTTATACTGAGATTAAATTACACACAGGTGGACTCTATTTACTAATTAGGCGATTTCTAAAAGCAATTGGTTCCACTAGATTTTAGTTAGGGGTATCAGATTAAAGGGGCTGAATACAAATGTACCCCCCACACTTTTCAGATATTTATTGGTAAAAAAAGTGGAATTTTCCTTCCACTTTGTGTTGTCCTATCACATAAAATCCCAATAAAATATATTTACGTTTTTGGTTGTAACATGACAAAATGTGGAAAATTTCAAGGGGTGTGAATACTTTTTCAAGTCACTGTAATTGGCTTCTTTTGTTACTTGTCCCTCTCTCATTTTGAGCTCTGCTGTACACGGGATTGCAAGAGTCTGATATTAATAAACTTTGTGTCTTTTTCTATCTGCCTAGAGTTCAGTTTTACCTACCTTACTCTTGTCGTATTGTAAAAAAAAAAAAAAAAAAATGGCGGACTAGTGAACGTCTGTTTCTGGAGTTCTGGTCAAAAACGGCACTTCAGAAATAGCCCTCGGGTAGTGTGTCTGTTACAAACACACACAGTGTACAGAGCTGATCAAAACAACTCTGTACAATTTGTTTGCTGTGACGAGCAATTGCAGAAATTACAAATATAAACAGTATAGTGTTTACATTGGAGAGCCCGCCCCTTCCTGTTGCAGCTTATGAAAGGAAGGAGGAACTAATAAATTATTTTTTTTCATTTATTGGTTTCAGTTTAGCAGCATTAGATTGTTTTTCACCCGTTTACTTCTGTATTTTTCAGCTTCACCCTGTCTCTGCAGGTAATATTAGCCCCCTCTCCTACCTTATGCTGCATAGCTATACTTTGATCCCTC
>JAQSEC010000847.1:0-10818 GCA_028564925.1 Lithobates sylvaticus
TAGTACAGTATTGCAGTAGCACCAACCGCAGTGCTGTTAGCACAGCATTGCACCCCAACTTCTGTCCCAACCTTCTGTCCCATCCATATACTACCTATAGTGTCTTTGTGTCAGCAGCACCCATAGGACTTCTAGTGTGTTAGTGGCAGCACACAGAGCTCCTATATTTTCTTGTCAGCAGCACACATATACTACCTATTGTGTCAGCAGCACCCATAGGACTTCTAGTGTGTTAGTGGCAGCACACAGAGCTCCTATATTTTCTTGTCAGCAGCACACATATACTACCTATTGTGTCAGCAGCACCCATAGAACTTCTAGTGTGTTAGTGGCAGCACACAGAGCTCCTATATTTTCTTGTCAGCAGCACACATATACTACCTATTGTGTCAGCAGCACCCATTGGACTTCTAGTGTGTTAGTGGCAGCACACAGAGCTCCTATATTTTCTTGTCAGCAGCACACATATACTACCTATTGTGTCAGCAGCACCCATAGGACTTCTAGTGTGTTAGTGGCAGCACACAGAGCTCCTATATTTTCTTGTCAGCAGCACACATATACCACCTATTGTGTCAGCAGCACCCATAGGACTTCTATAGTGTGTTAGTGGCAGCACACAGAGCTCCTATATTTTCTTGTCAGCAGCACACATATACTACCTATTGTGTCAGCAGCACCCATAGGACTTCTAGTGTGTTAGTGGCAGCACACAGAGCTCCTATATTTTCTTGTCAGCAGCACACATATACTACCTATTGTGTCAGCAGCACCCATAGGACTTCTAGTGTGTTAGTGGCAGCACACAGAGCTCCTATATTTTCTTGTCAGCAGCACACATATACTACCTATTGTGTCAGCAGCACCCATAGGACTTCTAGTGTGTTAGTGGCAGCACACAGAGCTCCTATATTTTCTTGTCAGCAGCACACATATACTACCTATTGTGTCAGCAGCACCCATAGGACTTCTAGTGTGTTAGTGGCAGCACACAGAGCTCCTATATTTTCTTGACAGCAGCACACATATTTTACCTATTGTGTCAGCAGCACCCATAGGACTTCTAGTGTGTTAGTGGCAGCACACAGAGCTCCTATATTTTCTTCTCAGCAGCACACATATACTACCTATTGTGTCAGCAGCACCCATAGGACTTCTAGTGTGTTAGTGGCAGCACACAGAGCTCCTATATTTTCTTCTCAGCAGCACACATATACTACCTATTGTGTCAGCAGCACCCATAGGACTTCTAGTGTGTTAGTGGCAGCACACAGAGCTCCTATATTTTCTTGACAGCAGCACACATATACTACCTATTGTGTCAGCAGCACCCATAGGACTTCTAGTGTGTTAGTGGCAGCACACAGAACTCCTATATTTTCTTCTCAGCAGCACACATAGGACTTCTAGTGTGTTAGTGGCAGCACACAGAGCTCCTATATTTTCTTGTCAGCAGCACACATATACTACCTATTGTGTCAGCAGCACCCATAGGACTTCTAGTGTGTTAGTGGCAGCACACAGAGCTCCTATATTTTCTTGTCAGCAGCACACATATACTACCTATTGTGTCAGCAGCACCCATAGGACTTCTAGTGTGTTAGTGGCAGCACACAGAGCTCCTATATTTTCTTCTCAGCAGCACACATATACTACCTATTGTGTCAGCAGCACCCATAGGACTTCTAGTGTGTTAGTGGCAGCACACAGAGCTCCTATATTTTCTTGACAGCAGCACACATATTTTACCTATTGTGTCAGCAGCACCCATAGGACTTCTAGTGTGTTAGTGGCAGCACACAGAGCTCCTATATTTTTTCTTCTCAGCAGCACACATATACTACCTATTGTGTCAGCAGCACCCATAGGACTTCTAGTGTGTTAGTGGCAGCACACAGAGCTCCTATATTTTCTTCTCAGCAGCACACATATACTACCTATTGTGTCAGCAGCACCCATAGGACTTCTAGTGTGTTAGTGGCAGCACACAGAGCTCCTATATTTTCTTGACAGCAGCACACATATACTACCTATTGTGTCAGCAGCACCCATAGGACTTCTAGTGTGTTAGTGGCAGCACACAGAACTCCTATATTTTCTTCTCAGCAGCACACATAGGACTTCTAGTGTGTTAGTGGCAGCACACAGAGCTCCTATATTTTCTTGACAGCAGCACACATATTTTACCTATTGTGTCAGCAGCACCCATAGGACTTCTAGTGTGTTAGTGGCAGCACACAGAGCTCCTATATTTTCTTGTCAGCAGCACCCATAGGACTTCTAGTGTGTTAGTTGCAGCACACAGAGCTCCTATATTTTCTTCTCAGCAGCACCCATAGGACTTCTAGTGTGTTAGTGGCAGCACACAGAGCTCCTATATTTTCTTCTCAGCAGCACCCATATGACTTCTAGTGTGTTAGTGGCAGCACACAGAGCTCCTATATTTTCTTGACAGCAGCACACATATTTTACCTATTGTGTCAGCAGCACCCATAGGACTTCTAGTGTGTTAGTGGCAGCACACAGAGCTCCTATATTTTCTTCTCAGCAGCACACATATACTACCTATTGTGTCAGCAGCACCAATAGGACTTCTAGTGTGTTAGTGGCAGCACACAGAGCTCCTATATTTTCTTGACAGCAGCACACATATACTACCTATTGTGTCAGCAGCACCCATAGGACTTCTAGTGTGTTAGTGGCAGCACACAGAGCTCCTATATTTTCTTGACAGCAGCACACATATACTACCTATTGTGTCAGCAGCACCCATAGGACTTCTAGTGTGTTAGTGGCAGCACACAGAGCTCCTATATTTTCTTCTCGGCAGCACACATATACTACCTATTGTGTCAGCAGCACCCATAGGACTTCTAGTGTGTTAGTGGCAGCACACAGAGCTCCTATATTTTCTTCTCAGCAGCACACATATACTACCTATTGTGTCAGCAGCACCCATAGGACTTCTAGTGTGTTAGTGGCAGCACACCGAGCTCCTATATTTTCTTGACAGCAGCACACATATAGTACCTATAGTGTCTTTGTGTCAGCAGCACCCATAGGACTTATAGTGTGTTTGTGGCAGCACACATAGCTCCTATATTTTCTTGTTAGCAGCACACATAGTACCTATAGTGTGTTAGTGTCAGCACCCATAGGACCTACAGTGTGTTGTGAGCACACATAGGAGCTCTATTTTTTATACTATATACACTACCGACTACAATGGCTGGAAGACCGCCAAGGAGAGGCAGAGCGTGCCGAGGCAAGAACACAGGGCAGGCAGGCTCTGTTTCTAGAGACAACAGTGCTGGCCGTGGACGTGGTCGGGCATCGTCATCAGCACGTGGCCATGGGACACGCTTGTCTTTGTTTTCGGCAGCTGGACATGTGGAGCCGCATCATGCCGAAGGCTTGGTAGAATGGATGACCAAGCCCTCCTCCTCATCCTCTCTCACCCTGGCTGAGGGTACTGGCAGAGCAGCTGCCAACGCGTACTCAATGGCATCATCAGCCACCCCTTCCCTAGACCCACCATGTCCTCCTGAGGAGTCCCCCGAACTCTTTGAGCACAGTGTTGGGTACATGCTCCAGGAGGATGCCCAACGATTCGAAGGCTCGGATGATGATACCCAGCTTGAGGAAGGCAGTAGTGTGCGCGCAGAGAGAGGGGATGCTGAAGGACAGCAATCTGGCAGTACTGTTACACCAGCTGCAGCTTACTGCCAGGTTTGCTCTAGTGGTGAAGAGGGAGGGGATTATGAGGTCACTGACTCCACGTGGGTGACTGAAGGGAGAGAGGAGGAGGAGGAGGAGGAGGAGGAGGATGCGGCGTCACATGTCCAACGAGGCAGGATGCCCCCTGGAGGCCAGCTAGAGGCCAGCACAGCAACTGTACCACACCGCAGAGCTCCGCCTGTGCAGGGCGCTGCCTCTGCACGTTATCACAAAAGTTCTTTGGTGTGGGCCTTTTTTGAGACGAGTGCATCAGATCGCACCACTGCTATTTGCAATATTTGTCTCAAGCGTATCTCGCGTGGCCAAAACATCAGCCGCTTGGGCACCACAAGCATGAGCAGACATATGTCGACCTGCCATGCAGCTCGTTGGTAAGCACACATAAAAGACCCACACCAAAGAACAAAGCGGACCTCTCCTTGCTCCTCATCAGCTGGGATCTCCATCCCCACTATATCTTCAGTCCTCTCTGAAAGCTGCTCTGAGAGGACTGAAGGTGTAGAATTAGGTGTGTCACAACCAAGTACTTGCAGTACACCGACGTCCGATTGTAGCAGGCAAATTTCCCTGCCCCAGCTGCTGGACCGTCGAAAGAAGTATACTCCCAGCCATCCACATGCCCAGCGGTTGAATGCTAGCTTGGCTAAATTGCTAGCACTTCAACTGCTGCCTTTTCAGTTGGTAGACTCGGCCCCCTTCCGTGAGTTTGTTCAATGTGCGGTTCCTCAGTGGCAGGTTCCCAAACGCACTTTTTCTCACGGAAGGCGATTCCGTCTCTCTACCGGCATGTGGAAGGCAATGCCCATGCCTCGCTGGACAGGGCGGTCAGCGGTAAGGTGCATATTACCGCTGACTCATGGTCCAGCAGGCATGGACAGGGACGTTATCTTTCTTTCACGGCCCATTGGGTCACTCTATTGGCAGCTGGGAGGGATGCAGGACAAGGTGCAGTAGTGTTGGAGGTTGTTCCGCCACCACGCCTCCAAAATGCTACTACTGGTTGTGACACACCTCTCTCCTCCACCCCCTCCTCTTCTTCTTCCTCCAGTGCTCTGTCCTCGGAACCAGCGGTGCTCCGTAGGCGTACAAGGGGCTACGCAAGTACGCAGGCAAAAAGATGCCATGCCGTGCTTGCACTGGTGTGTTTGGGGGACAGGAGCCACACTGGGGCAGAGGTTCTGGCAGCTCTGCAGGGCAGGCCGAGAGGTGGTTGACGCCACGCCAGCTTAAGCCAGGAATGGTCGTTTCTGACAATGGCACCAATCTCCTCTCCGCCCTGCGACAGGGGCAGCTCACCCATGTGCCCTGTATGGCTCACGTCCTCAACCTGGTGGTGCAGCGGTTCTTGGGCAGGTACCCAGGCTTACAGGATGTCCTGAGGCAGGCCAGGAAAGTCTGTGTGCATTTCCGCCGATCTTATAATGCCAGTGCTCGGCTGACTGAGCTGCAAAAGGAGCTGAACCTGCCCAAGAACCGCCTAATATGTGACATGCCCACCAGGTGGAACTCAACGTTGGCCATGCTGAAGCGACTGCACACGCAGCAGAGGGCCATCAATGAGTACCTTTGGGACTACGGCACCAGGACAGGGTCAGGGGAGCTTGGCTTTTTTTCCCCACGCCAGTGGAGCATGATCAGGGATGCATGCACTGTCCTCTCACCATTTGAGGAGGCCACGAGGATGGTGAGCAGTGACAGTGCATGCATCAGTGACACTGTACCTCTTGTCCACCTGTTGGAGCATACGCTGCGTGGGATAATGGACAGGGCACTTGAGGCAGAACAGAGGCAGGAAGAGGTGGACTTCCTTGCCTCTTAAGGCCTCGTTTATCCAGACAGTGTTCCTTCTGTCCCACCCATCACACAGGAAGAGGATGAGGAGGAGGAGGAGGAGGAGGATTGTGTGAGCATGGAGGTGGAGCCTGGCACTCAGCATCAGCAGCAGCAGCAGCAGTCTTTTAGGGATGATGTACAGTCCCAACAAACCAGTGGACTTGTACGTGGCTGGGAGGAGGTGGCTGGCGATCATGTCATCCTCAGTGACACAGAAGACTCCGGACCGAATGCCTCAGCTAACCTACGTAGCATGGCCTCCCTGATCCTGCAAAGCCTGCGGAAGGATCCTCGTGTTCTTCGGATCAAGGAGAGGGACCATATTACTGGCTGGCCACTCTCCTTGATCCACGGTACAAGGGTAAGGTTGCGGACCTTATCTTGCCGTCGCAGAGGGAGCAGAGGATGAGACATCTCAGGGAGGCCTTGCAGAAAGGTCTGTGCAATGCGTTCCCAGAAACTGGGAGGTTACAAACTCCTGGTCCTGGACGACGAGTTTCTGAGGCTTCGGTCAGTAGCAGAAGGAGCAGTGGGGAAGGTGGACGTCTGACCGATGCGTTCAGACAATTTTTTAGTCCGCAGCCCCAAGGTATGATCGTTCCAGCAACCATCGCCAGCGTCTGATATACATGGTGCAGGAATACCTAGGGGCAAGGTCAGACTTGGACACCTTTCCCACCGAAAATCCTCTGGCTTACTGGGTCCTGAGGATGGATCACTGCCCAGAGCTTGCACAGTATGCAATTGAGCTACTGGCCTGTCCTGCATCCAGCGTTCTTTCCGAACGCACATTCAGTGCTGCTGGAGGATTTGTCACCGATCATAGGGTGCGCCTGTCCACCGACTCGGTTGATCGACTGACCTTCATAAAAATGAATCAGTCTTGGATCACCACCAGCTACCAGGCACCTGAAGCGGATATAACTGAATAATTTATAATGTCACATCCCTTCAAGACTGCCTATGCTGATGCTGAGTGACTGTCCTGTTATGTTCACTGACTATCCTCTTCCTCCTCCTCAATGATCCATGCCACCACACCAGTGCCTAAGGCACAATTTTTCAGCCCCTGTATAACAGGGGCGTGTACTTACAATTTTTAAAAAAAAAATGCTTCGCAACAGGTGTGACTGCTGTGCTCCAAGTACAGTATCTGTGAGGGGTTGCAGTGTTGTGGCACCAGCACCAGTGCCTAAGGCACAATTTTTCAGCCCCTGTTGGGGCGTGTAATTACAATTTTTAGGCAATGCTTTGCAACAGGTCTCATTGCTGTGCTCAGAGTACAGTATCTGTGAGGGGTTGCAGTGTTGTGGCACCAGCACCAATGCCTAAGGCACAATTTTTCAGCCCCTGTATAACAGGGGCGTGTAATTACAATTTTTTAAAAAGATGCTTCGCAACAGGTGTGACTGCTGTGCTCCAAGTACAGTATCTGTAAGGGGTTGCAGTGTTGTGGCACCAGCACCAGTGCCTAAGGCACAATTTTTCAGCCCCTGTTGGGGCGTGTAATTACAATTTTTAGGCAATGCTTTGCAACAGGTCTCATTGCTGTGCTAAGAGTACAGTATCTGTGAGGGGTTGCAGTGTTGTGGCACCAGCACCAATGCCTAAGGCACAGTTTTTCAGCCCCTGTTTAACAGGGGCGTGAAATTACAAATCTTGATCTAATAGTTCACAGCAGGGCCCATTCCTGCGCCCACCAAGAGTAACTATGAGGGCCTACAGTCTTGTGGCAACACCGTCCACCACCAACACCACCACCACCACCACCACAGGCCCAATTTTTCTGCCCTGTTCAACAGGTGCATGCAATTACAAATCTTGATCTAATAACTCACAGCAGGTCCCATTCCTGCACCCACCAAGAGTAACTGTGAGGGCTTACAGTCTTGTGGCAACACCGTCCACCACCAACACCACCACCACCACCACCAAAGGCCCAATTTTTCTGCCCGGTTCAACAGGTGCATGCAAGTACAAATCTTGATCTAATAACTCACAGCAGGGCCCATTCCTGTGCCCACCAAGAGTAACTGTGAGGGCTTACAGTGTTGTGGCTACACCAACATCTAATAGGGCAAATTTCTGCAGAGTATATACGGCAGGCCCCTACTTTCAAACATCCAACTTACAAACGACTCCTACTTGCAAACGGAAAGAGAAAACAGGAAGTGAGAGGAAATCTACCCCTAGGAAGGGAAATTCTATCCTGTTACATTTAATTTGGGAAAAAGGTATCTCCTCTCTACTGATGCTTTATCACCAATCCTTGTTTCAATTAAAACCCCACTTTTCCTAAAACATTTGTCATTGGGACGGAAAGTGAGGTGAAATGTTCTGAACAGATGTGCAAAGACAGCAAATGTTACAGGGGTGATAACCCCTCCCTATGTTCTCCAAAAAGCTTAAAAATAGATTTTTTTGGGATGGAGCTACACTTCATAATGTACCTGTTCAGATTCTACTTAAGAACAAACCTACAGTCCGTGTCTTGTTTGCACCACCTATATACTGCTGTTCAGAGTATATAGGGTTGTAGGTATAGGGTTTTATTTTGGGTGCGGGGTCCCCCTTAATATCCATACAACCCCCAAAGGGGCTGGGGGGGGGGGGGGGGGGGTGATGGGGTAGCCATGCCATTTTTCTCAAGGATTTTCAGCCATATGGCGGCCAGGACAAGACATGACATTAAAGCCGCAAGTGGTTTTAAATGGCTTCTTTTTTTCCTTTACAAATGTCATTTTGTGCAGGGACAGTTCTAAACACGGGAAACACATGCCATTTCACAGGCATACTTTAGACACCCCCCAGGTACCATATTTAAAGGAAAATTTCACTTTTTTTTTTTCACTTTATGCATCATTAAAATGACTGCTCCCGAAAAAACGTTAGTTTTTAAAAGTTCTTTTTGCATTGATATATGTCCCCTGGGGCAGGACCCGGGTCCCAAAACCTGTTTTATGACATTAACATGCATATTGGCCTTTGTAATTAGCAATTTTGATTTCGAACGTTCGCGTCCATTATAATGAATAGGGTTCGAAAATTCGGGCGAACTTTCGGTCCGTTCGAAGGTTCTGGTGCGAACCGAACCCGGGGGTGTTCGGCTCATCCCTCTTAAGTCTTTTGCAGACTCTGACCAGCTTCCCTGTCCCTGCTGATGAAAAGCATCCCCACAACATGATGCTGCCCCCACCATGTTTCACAGTGGGATGGTGTGTTTAGGGTGATGTGCGTGCGGTGTTACTTTTCTGCCACACACAGCGTTTTGCTTTTAGGCCAAAAAGTTCAATTTTGGTCTCATCTGACCAGAGCACCTTCTTCCACATGTTTGCTGTGTCCCCCACATGGCTTCTCGCAAACTGCAAATTGGACTTCTTATGGCTTTCTTTCAACAATGGCTTTCTTTTTGCCACTCTAACATAAAGGCCAGATTTGTGGAGTTTACAACTATAATATACACGCGATCCCAATTCTCCTCGGAAAAACCATCTAAGGCTATGGAATTCCTCTCAAGCTTGTGTCGCCTACACACGGTTACACCAAATTCCGACCGTCAAGAACACGGTGACATACAACACTATGACGAGCCGCAAAAATGAAGTTCAATGCTTCCGAACATGCGTTTTTGCGCGTCGGAATTGCCACAGACGATCAGAATTTCCGATAGAAACGCTTTCTGTCGAAAAAATTGAGAACATGCTCTCAATCTTTTGCTGGCCGAAATTCCACCAGCAAAAGTCCGATGGAGCATACACACAGTCGCATTTTCTGACCAAACGTTCACATCGCTCTTTTGCTGGCAGAATTTTCGATCGTGTGTACGCGGCATTAGTTGTCCTGTGGACAGATTCTCCCACCTGAAGTGTGGATCTCTGCAGCTCCTCCAGATTTACCATGGGCAGTTTAGGTGGATGGCCATGTCTTGGTAGGTTTGCAGTTGTGTGATGTTCTTTCCATTTTTGGATGATGGATTGAACAGTGCTCTGTGAGATGGTCAAAGCTTGGGATATTTTTTTAAACCTAACCCTGCTTTAAACTTCTCAACAACTTTATCCCTAAACTGTCTGGTGTGTTCCTTGGCCTTTATGATGCTGTTTGTTAACTAAGGTTCTCTAACAAACCTCCGAGGGCTTCACAGATCATCTGTATTTATACTGAGATTAAATTACACACAGGTAGACTCTATTTACTAATTAGGTGACTTCTGAAAGTAATTGGTTGCAATAGATTTTGCTTAGAGGTATCAGAGTAAAGGGGGCTGAATACAGGGGCGTGGCCGACAATGGAAGGCTGAGGACATGCAGCACTGAGCCCTGTGCCTTCCCAACGATAGCAGGCTGATTTTTTTTAGGCTACACACATCCGTGATCCGCATGTCGGCGGGTTCCTCTCACCCTACTTAGCCTCCTGAGCTACAGCGGGGCACAATGCTACCTGCTCCGCACAGCGCCCATTGACCCCCGGACACCCAAATAAAACATGGCAACCGGCCGGAATACAGGGAAAGGCAAGCCCCCTCCCCCCAACCCTGCAGCAGCCTGTGCCAGCGAGAACAATGTGAATGGCCCCTCTACAGCACGATCGGATCCTCTGGAGTCTCCTCACAGGTCAGATACAGTGCCTTGCAAAAGTATTCACCCCCTTGGCTTTTTATCTATATTGTTACATTACAGCCTTTAGTTCAAAGTTTTTTTTAATCTGAATTATATGTGATGGATCAGAACACAATAGTCTAAGTTGGTGAATTAAAATTAGAAAAATATATACATAAAACAATTTTTCAGAAATAAAAATTCCAGAGGATGGACGAGGCTCGCGAGGAGTCCTGGAGGTGGATACGGGAGGAGGTCATGAGGTAGCTAGAGAGCAGGACGTCTTGACAGGAACAAAGAGGGTGATTAGGTTGGTAATAAAAAAGCTCTGGTGCAACCAATTAACTTCAGAAGTCACATAATTAGTGAAATGATATGGTCTGGTCTGATCACTCTCCCATCTACCTGACTTTTTTGATCCCCTCCACTCCAGTAAGGGAATGGACATAGCATCTAAATGACTCATTACTTGCGAATTTGGACTGCATCACACGGGTCTCGGGCACCATATCCCATTTTTTTTACTGACCATGCTACAGACGCCACCCCTCTACCCATTCAGTGGAAGGCATTAAAGGCTGACTTACGAGGCATTTTTTTTCAAATTGGGGCTCATCTGAAAAAGGAGCGCTCAGCTGCCATTGATGCTGCA
>JAQSEC010000210.1:0-10723 GCA_028564925.1 Lithobates sylvaticus
TATATATAAATAAAAGAGACACAAACAACTTCATGTTTGGCAATAATGGCCACGGCATTTATTAAGGGGTTACCCAAGATAAACAATAATCACTCATAACAAAATCTTTCATCTTAAAATTCCATAACCATAAATTATTTAATTTCTTAATATCACGTAGTCCATCCAGAACTGAACTGGATGACAAACCCCAACTTCAGAAAGGTGTACAAAATCAACTTCAGAACCAGGTGTAAACAAAATAAAAATATCTAAACTCTGTAAAGTCCAGGCAGGAAACCCTCAAGATCTATATGGCGATAGGAAAAACCACCTTGTGAAACAACTAAATTGCGTATAGTTCTTTTTCACACGTTTCCTAATTTTGTCTAAATAGTGAAGATTACTTAAATCTGACCAAATAAGTCTTGGCACTATTTCCGAAAAAAACATAACTGTGGAAGGAAATAATAAGCAGATAAGTCTTTCTTCCTCTCACAAATCAGATCCCAAGTTTTCACTTTGCTCAGGTCATTACCCCCGGCATGAATACTAAGCACATCAGGAGAAGGCCACTGACTTAACAAGTAAATTAATTGATCCTTTAAATTTCTCCATCTCAGCCCCCTTATTCCCCACCATAAAACCTGAAAACGTCTCTCATCCAGACCAATATTGATTCTGCCATTCTTGATGGAAGCGCTCCGTTTGGCCCAAAATATAAAGGAGTGTCCTATTATCCAAAATACACGCTTGGAAGAACCTAAGACAGATTGAACAATGATAAGATCAGGACGAACATACAATTTAAATCTATCACTATCCCAACGCCCCAATTGTTTTAAACCATCTTTAGAAAACCCGAGAAGGCAGGCTTCTGTAGCCGCCCCAATCCTAAAAGAATGTGAGGAAAATTGGTAACCGGAAAGGTTAAGTTGCTTAAGGCAAGAAGACAGGACAGAAGAGAACTGGAATCTTGTTAATGGAGATAAATTAACATGAATAAAAAATGAACCTGAAAAGTGGGGTCGTGAAGAAAGATATTGCAAAACTCTAAAAACTGGACATATTATCTGAAAAGGGGCTCTATAAAGAGTTAACCAGCAATCCTTGCCTAATTGATCCATCTTAGATCTACGGAGAACAATCTTAACTGAATCCTCTGAAACAGAGATGTCTGAAAAAACTAAAAAGGAAGAAGAAAATTTATTCGGTGCAGTGAATTCCCCTATCCTAAGAGCGCCAGAAAATGCAATGACAAACGCCGTTCTGAACAGCGAATCTCAAAAGAAGAAAAGCAAACTGATTCAAGGGTAGACATCAGTTTTACCAGTAAATCTGAAGAAATAGGGCGTCTACCATCAACAGCTGGAGAGGATCTTCTAAAACCTTTCAACATTTGCTTAACTGGAAAAAAAAATTTTTAGAGCGGGAAGTCCTGATAATTTTAAAAAGAATGAGGCCCATGCTAAAATTTTGTTAACCGAAGCAGGGCTAAGTTTAGATTGAATCAGTGAAGAAACAAAACATAAGGCCATATGCACACAAACTGTATCAACAGAAAAATTTGACTCTGCACAGAATTTACACCATCTAAACCAGGCTTGTGAATATTCTTCCCAAGTTTTGGGAGCGATGGAATTTCTTATATTTTCTTCGATTAATCCCAAATCAGGCCTCAGAGAAAATCTGGGCAAGGGAAACCTTCCTGATCCGCCTCCGGAGCGAGTTCCCGAAACCTCTGGAACTGCGAACGAGATAATGAATCAGCGATCTCATCAGTAATACCTGGAACATGTTTTGCTTTCAGCCAAATGTTAAATGTCATGCATTGCAAAACTAAAAAACTAGTAATTTTATTACAAATTCAGACTTTGATGACAGTTTACTGCAAAGAATACTCCTTTATTATCCGTATGCAATATGACTCGTTTATTCCTAAATAATTCTTTCCAAATAGAAATAGCCACCACTACAGGAAACAACTCTAATAATACTAAATTACGGATAATATCTGGAGACCTCCAAGAATCTGGCCATTCCTTAGAACACCAATGACCATCCAGGAAGGCACCAAAACCAACAGAACCGGATGCATCGGTAAACAAGCGAATATCAAAATCTTCAATGAATTCGCTCTGCCATACCGCGCAGCCATTAAAGTTGATCAAAAATTGGTCAAAAACTTTTAAGTCCTCCTTAATGGGTCGAGTAATAGTGAAATGTGAAAAGGGGTTTTTAAGACCCCTAGTGGCTAGAGCAAATCGACGAGAAAAAATTCTGGCTACTGAGATTACTCTAGACGCAAACCCAACAAGGACTGAACCTCACGCAACAGAACTTTTCTTTTTGACAAAAATTTTTTGATAATCAATCTCATTCTAATAATTTTTTCCATTGGCAGACAGAATTCCATGGCAAAAGAATCAATTGTGATGCCCAGGAATTCAATCACCGTCACTAGACCCACTGTTTTTTCATGTGCTAAGGGAATGCCAAAAGATTTGCACATGTTGAAAAAACAATTCAACATTTCATAACAAACGTGAACTTTTGCAGGGCCTATAAATAAAAAATCGTCTAAATAATGAATAGCGCCACCCTGAGGGAAAGTTTGCGACAAAACCCACTGCAAAAAAGTCGAAAAAGGCCTCAAAATAACTGCATGACTTGGAAAAACCCATTGGTAGGCATTTATCAAAGTAAAATTGATCTTCAAAATAAAAACGCAATGAATTAAAACCTATGGGATTAACTGGTAAAAGTCGAAATGCAGATTTTATATCTGCTTTAGCCATATAAGCTGCTTTGCCAAAATGCTTTAAAAGACAAAGAGCATCGTCAAAAGAAGCATATGACACTGTTGATTCAAAATCTGCTATTTCATCATTTAAAGAACTCCCATGCGGAAAAGATAAATGATGAATTAGCCGAAAGGAGCCTGACTCCTTTTTTGGGACCAGGCCTAAAAGGGATAAAAGAAAATTTAAAAAAGGTGGAGAAGAAAAAGATCCAGCAATTCTGCCTTCTTGTAATTTTTTAGAAATGTTTTCCCTGACTATATCCGGGCGTGCCAGAACAGAGCGTACATTTTTAACTGAAAAACAACCTTCACCAAGAAAGACAGGGACTAAAAAACCAAACTTAAAGCCTTCATTAAGAAAGGC
Organism: Lithobates sylvaticus; assembly: GCA_028564925.1. Taxonomy (NCBI): domain Eukaryota; kingdom Metazoa; phylum Chordata; class Amphibia; order Anura; family Ranidae; genus Lithobates; species Lithobates sylvaticus. Next base: position 3,147 of record JAQSEC010000210.1, read on the forward strand.
CGCTATCTTGCGGTCTGGATAACGATCTAGCCAGAACTGCATTTTTGACAACTTTACTGGTTATGCAGCATTGTCCTTTGATTGAGATGCATTAGCTGATTTTTTGAAACAGCGGGCTGCTGGGTGGGTACCTGCGCTAACTGAGCATTCGTGTTTATGTCTGCAGTTCGATAAGAATCTGCATTGTGAATCATTGTATGCAAAGCACACTCCTTTACGAAAAGTCGATTGGACATTCGTTATTTGAGGTCTCTGTGTATATTGGGGTCTTTGTGGCAGCATCAGATTCAGCCACAGACCCACATCCTTAACCCCCCAGCGGAGGGATGGGTGAACTGAAAGCATCTGTCTGAAGCTCATAGCTAAACCATGCAATGGCACCAAAGTGGCGGTATGCCTCGGCAACTATATCTAGGTGTTGAAACAATCCTGAGCATTTGTCAGGAAAACGTTCACCCATAACAGAAGCAAAAATACAAAAGGCCTGGAGCCAGTTCTGAAAAGTCCGGGGAATTGCCCTTCTCCTATCTACCTCAGATCTTTCATCCATTTTTTTATCAAATTTTAACAAAAATTCCTTAGATGATGGGAGCAATGACAAAATGTCTATGAATTCTCCACGCCAAATTTTTTCTTTGACTGCTGTGGATAAATGATATCCCAGAGGGGATAATTCACAAGGAAGGGCTTCTTTAAAACAGGATTCAGGAAACCATAGTTTTAATAGGTATTTGAGGTAAAGAATTAGAGACAGAAACAGGCATAGGTGGAGTAATATTGTCCATAGATACATTCTTACTCAAAGGGTTAATACTCACTGCAGTGGCGGGGTTACCCTGTGAAAAAACAGCATTAATCGGCAAATTCATTGCATTTGATCCACCGCCACTCCATACATTGCCAATATTAATAGGCTCACCCATTCTTGCAAGTACATTGGCTAAAGAACCAACTACTTTACCCAATTCTATTAAAGTAAAATCATTTCTCTCATCAGCATTATGGTCCATGCTAACAGACTGCAACAGATGTAGGAACCTCACTTGACATGCCTGTAGAAGCTATCTGAGGTGATTCCATCATGGCTCTATCAGAGGAGCGTGACCTTGCCTGTTTTAACGGTTCTCTCACAGGGAGAGGGAGAATCTTCCCTTCTCAACCTCTTTACTCTGTTACCTTTGCGACCTCTCTTCTGACCAGCAGGTGGAGCCTTCTGACTGACATTCTCCATTGCTTCAATGGGCACAGTCTGAGCATGCTCCACAGCTGACGCTGACACAGAAGGGGCCGCGTCCTCCTCCAAGCACCTCCTCAACCACTCCGCCCCTCCACAGCTCTCGGCTTTGGAACTGGCGCAGCAAATCCTCCATCTTACAGGTACCGCTGAGCATCGCGGGGGGGTCCATCCTCGGCAGGGGTCTCCTCAGGCGGTGAACTGAGCGGGAAAGCCGCCGGCTTATATAGACACAGCCCAGCTCAATTCAGCCAGTAGGGACCTGTTGCCATGCCTCTACAAAGTCTGCCATCACCTGGGGAAACCCAAATGTCAAATCAAGAGAGGGGGGGTGCGACTTTACTAAAGCCCTCTGTACTGTCCCATGGAGCCCCGCATAAACGCTAGGGGCTCATTCAGTATATTTTGAAGTAAAGTACTTCCCCAAATATAATTGCATCAAGGCAGGGCCAGGACAAGGGGTGGGCAGGAGGGGAACCTGGGCGCAATAGTTTATTGCAGGAATGGGAGCACCCTGACCCTAACCCTAAAAGAAGGGGGGCACAGTTTGGCATCTTTGCCCTGGGCGCTGGATGACCTTGTCCCCACAATGCATCAAGGTGATAAATGTGCCAAATATTTAGGCCAAATGTGCTTATTTTTCATCTTCCCGGTTAGGCACAGGTATGATTGTGGCATCACAGATGCAACAAATTCAATTTATGTTTGGTATATTAAGATGGTTAAGCATTTGATTTTTATACTCTCTTTGTTCTTGTCATTTTGGTATTTATCCTGGTCTGTTTTCAAAATGTTGCTGTTTACTTTGTCTGGTGTCTACCCTGACCTCTTGCTTTCCACTTATGGTTCATGTTGTTACTTTTGTCACAGACTAGGTGACCTTTGCCACAGATATCTAGCGCTCTTTAATACTTGACATATCGCTGTATATATAAAAACTGTTTGAATACATTCAGACATACTATACCAATTGATGAATAACCATATTTGCATTTTAGAAAGGACATAGCACTCAATATCCCCCTGAAGAAGGAATAGAATACCAAAACATGTTGGGATGCATCAAATAAAATGCAGACTGACCACAGTCTATGTCTGGCAGTACCCAGGGTGCTATTTGATATTTTTGAGTATTTGTTTTTATGCCTTGTTCAATGTACTTTTGTTAGCACTTATGTATATGTTAGCAACAATTGTCTCTGTAGGGCGCATAGAGTCCTCCTTCTCATTTTAAACTGGTATTAATAAAAGTGGCGTTGTTGCCTCTTAAACCAATTTACTTTTTTTACATAGCCTCTGCCTTAAAAGTCCATGGGGGGTGTTATACCTTGTTGCACCTTAGTGCATCATACATATTTTCCCACAGACTAAGTTCTGGCCCATTGATTTGCTACTTGGACTACCTGCTTGCATGTAAGCAGTCACTAGTGGGTTAGACCTGAGGGCCTTAACTAGAAAGCACTGCTCAATGAAGGCAAAATTTACCCACTGGGGGCCCCACTAAAGACTAGGCATTAGTTGAACTCAGGGGAGCCCATGTTAACCTTGTCTGACAAAGAGCGTTCAAGAAAACTATTAAAGACATCATTTCTATAATATTTCCCAATGAAGAATTTTTATGACTTTTCATCTATCACTCCTGTCAGAGCTGGGCTCAGCCCTTCCTTCCTCTGAGCTGGCCGCTCAGCTGTCGCCTAATTGCCAGCTCCCATCTCTCTCCACAGTGACTCACCTGTTGATGATATCCTGCTCGTCAGTCTTGCCTTCTTAAGCTGTCTCCTGCATTCCTGTTAAAGACTTGCTTGGCTGACATTCCTTCTGGCTCCAGATCCTGCTTGCTGTTCCACTACACTGATCTCTGGCTTCCTGACTTTCTGGCTTGTCTGACTATCCATTTCCGGTTACTGAACTTTGGCTATGTTTTGACTGCGTTTGTTCTATTTACTTTGATTATTAAACAAGTGTGATTTAACTGTACTTCTCTCTTGGTCTGATTCGTGGTTTCTGACAACTCCTTACTGTTAGATCAAAGCTCAAAAACTGACCTTAACGTTCATTTGCACAATGTAATTGTTCTGCTTTGCTAATAGTGTATGAACATTTACTGCATGCTCTACAGTGCTGTGGAATATGATGATAATTTATATGATGATATTATTGATAGTCACACTTTTTTTATCTATCCAAACTGTAGACATGCTACATGCTTGTAAAAGTGATTACAATGACATCAGGATGAGCATATATGTCCAGATTTATATGATCAATTCCATTAGCCACACATGCACTATGATAAAAGGTAAGCTTCAGAAACAAGAAAAGCAGACAAAAGACAATTCTTCCATACAAAATGCATAATTAAAATGATGAATTAGTGTAAGGTAGAATATTAGCCTTTTGACATTTTAATCTGAGGGAACGTGCAATCTGAGCAGCTCAATTAAATTTGGAATTTTTCCACTACATTGTTATTAATAAATAGAAGGAATCCATGGCAGTCTGTAAAATTATTAATTGCAACTATGTTGAAGGTGCATGCACCATATCATGAAATGGAGTATCATTGTTAGCGACTATATTTCTTGGTAATTAAGGCCTAGACTAATGATGCAAGTTTTCTGTGGCATGATTTTCATCTGATTATGAGACTGCTTCATTAAGAGCACTCAGACTAACGAGCTGTAGCTGTAATAAAGTAATTTTCTGTCTTGTGCTCTGATTGATAAAGAGTTTCTATAGCTAAAAGGAATGGAAAATATAATTATAATTAGAAATGGTTGAATAAAGTTATTACAGGATTGCTGAAGGGTAGTGCAATTGACACTATAATGTTTTTGGAAGGTGCATTTTACAATGAGTCTGTCAAAGGGAACAAACTCCATGGCTAACAATTAGGCATAGGGATGAAGTGCCCATATATTGTACATTTAGTTTTTTTTATAAAAGGAGACTAACTTTGTTTAGGCCTAAATAAAACATATGTTGTATTTAATTAACCTTTTTTTTTTCTTTTTTTTTTTAAGTAGAACTTGTTCCAAAAATACACAGGACTCCTAGCATTAAATCAAATTCTAGCTTTCATTAGTTTATAGTAGCCTTTCTCCACCAGGGATCTGCTGAACTCTAAGATTTCTCCAGAGGTTGCTAGGGGAAAAAGCAGCAAAAAATAGGGAAAGAGCAGCAGCAGAGTGTTGGCAAGTAAACCAGAGTTAATTGCACAATATACAGTATAGCCCTATAATTAACCACTTCAAATTAGATTAAAATTTGTGTTTTTTATTTTTTTTATCATTTTGTTATGTATTTTGACCTGTGGGTTGAATAGAAAATGCAATAATTTTACAGGGCAGTATTGTCAAAAGAAAGTCTTGTTTGTCTTGAAAAATCTATTTGTATTACTTTGGTTTTAAAAGTAATTACAAAGTTATTGCTGAATCAATAGGACCTTAACTGAAATGAAAATATTGCTCTGTTCTGTAAAGGGTATATACCGTAAGTGGCAGAGCTGTAATTGATAAGCAAAATGGATCAACACATTTGCAGTGACCTGTCTTTCTTGGGCAATTACTCTCAATAAATCCTCCAATCACTGCAAACAGTTCCATGGACCATCTTGTCCTAAACAGAAAAAATGTACATGTGGAAACCACGCATCTGTTCTTTTTATGTCTCATCCTCATTTCAATGAGGCTGCTAGATAAAAAAAAAAGAAGAAAAATTGAGTTTTGGTAATAGCATCTCTTTTACTTTTTATTTGATGGACAAATGAAAGAAGATTTCTGATTGAAAGGATGAGACACAGCACACCGCTAGCTCAGCAGGTGGAGGAGAAAGGGAACAGCCTCAGCCTGGAACTCCCCCTGAGCCACATCTCTTTGATGCATTTCATCCCACCCTTAGTCCCGCCCTTAGGGGGGCTTAGTCATAGAGGTAAAGGAGTGAGGCAAGTAAATTCTATTTATCCACCCTGAGCCGCACATTAAACATAAGATTGATTGTGAAAGCAACACGTGGAAATAGTAGTAAAAAAAGTGCCAAAAACATTTTTAAAGAGATCGCTGCCTCCAGACAAGCAATCAGGTTTTAATGCCAATTAAAAAAAATTCCAGGCTGAGGCTGTTCACTTTCCTCTTCATCTGTTGATCTAGTGGTGTGCGATGTCCCTCACCCCGTAATATTTCATTGATTTCTGGATCAAGCACAAGACATCCTGGAACCTTATGCCCCGTACACACAATTAGGAAATTCGGCCAGCAAAAGACCGTGGAGAGCTTTTGGTCGGATAATGCGACCGTGTGCATGCTCCATCGGACTTTTGCTGGCCGAATTTCCGCCAGCAAAAGATTGAGAGCAGGTTCTCAATTTTTCAGTTGGAAAAAGTTCCGATCGGAAATTCTGATCGTCTGTAGCAATTCTGACACGCAAAATTCCTACGCATGCTCGGAAGCATTGAACTTCCTTTTCTCGGATCGTCGTAGTGTTGTACGTCACCACGTTTTTGACGGTCGAAAGTTCAGCGAACTTTTGTGTGACTGTGTGTATGCAAGCCAAGCTTGAGCAGAATTCCGTCGGAAAAAACATCCATAATTTTTCTGACGGAAAATCCGCTCGCGTGTACGTGGCATTACACTGCTGTGGGACACTGGATTCTTTACCAGCAGAGCACCTTGATCAGCACTATAAGTGGTTACAAGGTTTTGTGAAGATTTCGGATTGGTCACTATATGTAACTACTCCTCCTTTGTCATTTTATTTTGCTCACTTTTGATTAACCACTTCAGCCCCGGAAGGATTTGGGGGGTCTAGTAGTCACTACCAGAACTAGTTGGGGAAAGAGTTTTGGATCGTTGAGTAAGGTAAATAATCCAATTAGAACCCCTACACTAAACAAGCATTATAACCTGCATATACAGGACAGGAAAGTAACCACACCATGTTTTTTTTACCAACCCAGAGTTATACATAACCACTTCAGCTCTGGAAGGTTTTACCGCCTTAATGACCAGGCCATTTTTTTTGCGATACGGCACTGCGCCGCTTTAACTGACAATTGCACGGGCGTGCGACACTGTACCCAAATAAAATTTATGTTCTTTTTTTCCCTCAAATAGAGCTTTCTTTTGGTGGTATTTGATCACCTCTTTGTTATTTTTTACTTTATTCTATAACACATATCCCCAACAATATATAAAAGAACAAATGTATTTATTAGTTTAGGCCAATATGTATTCTGCTACATATTTTTGATAAAAAAATCCCAAAAAACGTATATTGATTGGTTTGCGCAAAAGTTATAGCATCTACAAAATAGGGGAAAGATTTTTATTATTATTTTTTTTTACTGGTAATGGTGGTGATCAGTGATTTTTAGTGGGACTGCGACATTGCCGCGGACAGATTGGACACTTTTTACACTTTTTTGGGGACCAGGGACATTATTACATGATCATAGCTAAAAATATCCACTGATTGGTGTATAAATGACACTGGCAGGGAAGGGGTTATCACTAGGGGCGATCAAGGGGTTAAGTATGTCCTAGGGAGGTGTTTCTAACTGTGGGTGAGTGGACTGACTGGGAGTGCAGAGAGATCACTGTTCCTGATCACTAGGAACAGACGATCACTCTGTACTCCCCTGTCAGAATGGGGATCTGCTTTGTTTACATTGGAAGATCCCCATTCTGCCTCTCTGAGGAGTGATCGCGGGTGGCCGGTGGACATCGTGGCCGCTGGCCATGCGCATCAGCTCCAGCGATGCGTCGATCCAGTATGGCGATTCACCCAATAGAGCCGCCCTGCCGCAGTATATCTGCGGTGGCTGGTTGGTAAGTGGTTAATCATCTAGGTAGATAGGGTCAAACTCATTGGAGTTGATTTACTAAAGGCAAATAGTTTCTTCACTTTGCAACAGAATTTTCTTTTGGCTTAGGGAATATGGTCAAAATTCACTTTACAAAGTATACCCAATGACATGCATTAAAAAAAAAAAAGTAAACTGTATTTTTGCTTGCACATTATTGATGATGAAAGTCAGCGGAGCTACACCTTGTTCCCTAAGTTAAGAGAAAATTATAATTCTCTTGCAACGTGAACATTCCATTTGAATTTAGTAAATTAACCCCATTGCAAGAAACAATAAATGTGTCATTAGGTGCTCCTTACTCTGTTCTTAAGTTAAAGGGTAACTCCACTTTTGTAGGGAAAAAAAATAGCAAATAAAGAAAAACTAATATAGTGTGTACAATTGCGACACAAGTCTTATTGTAATTGAATGTTATTAAACATTACCTTTTCCTTTTCAATCTGCAGCCGCTGTAATTTTCTATAAATGCAATGCAATATG
>JAQSEC010004678.1:0-10821 GCA_028564925.1 Lithobates sylvaticus
ATTGCACAGAGCAGGTACGTGTAAAAAAATCTACCTTTTACTATCATGTTAACATGTTAATTTAATTGTGAAAGACATTTTCTATATATCTGTCCCTGCCTCCCAGTTGTCACTCTGTCACACTCAATCCTAATGGAGCTTACCATCATTGGTTGTACTGGCACGCATAAGCTAAAAAAAAAAGAACCATTGCAATTGTTTATGATACAGTATGTTTATATGTTAACAGCTTAAAGCGGTTGTTACCCTAAAAAAAATAAATAAAATATAATCCTGTTCCTTTAAAGCATGAATAACAGAACAGTGCATGTGCTGTGTAATTTGGCCCTTTGTATCATCTAAAATACCTGGCTGATCCTGCCTGGTTCTGCCCTCCCCCTCTGTAAACTGACCATGTTTATCATGGCTGCTGAGCCCTGACACCATGGTCAGTTCACTTGCCTCCGTCATCCGCTGTCTCTCCTCTCCCCCCTCCCTCTCTGCCTGTCAGCTGTGTCAGTGCCCACTCCTCCCTCCCTTCCTCCCCATTGTTCCATAATGCAATGTGTCTTATTTAAAAAGAAATGCTGTTTTACACCTTATTTCAGAGCGCTGCTCGATGCTCACGTGACCGAAAACCGCCCCTGACACTCTCTTCCTCTACTCCTGGCTGACGTCAGTGGGGGATTCGTGGGGGAAACGAGCGTTTACTCATTTCAGTGGCCAGAATAAATTAATATTCTGGCCAATGAAATGAATAATCGTCCAAATGTTTGGCACGCCTGAACATGCCTAAACAAACGCGTGAAAAGCACAGCTTTAGGCACATTTTTTAACGCTCAGAAGAGCCTAGTGTGCATGCTGCTCCCCTTCATTCATTAAAGTGGTTCTAAATCCCCCCCTTTTTGTTTTTTTAATTAATAAACATGTCATAGTTACCTGCTCTGTGCAATGGTTTTGCACAAAGCAGCCTCCATTTCTCGGGTCCCCCAACGTCGCTTCTGGCCCCTCCCCCTTGCCGAGTGCCCCCAGAACAAGCTGCTTGCTCTGGGACACTGTTTCTCAATTTCAGTCCTCAAGGCGCACCAACAGGTCATGTTTTCAGGCTTTCAGGGGATTTGATCAGTAATCAGTAATTATCACAGTCGTTTCATCTGAGGGAAATCCGGAAAACATGACCTGTTGGTGCACCTTGAGGACTAGAATTGAGAAACACTGTTTTAGGGGCACTCATGCGTGCTTGCTCCCGAGCTGCCTCTGTGAGTCTATAGGCTCAGTCCCACCCCATGCTCGCTCCTCACTGGCTGTGATTGACAGCAGCGGTAGCCAATGGCTGCTGTGTCCCAGCCAATCGGGAGAGAGAGAGTCCTGGGAGAGCCTCGTTTCTCATTCACATTGCTGGATCGGGCTCAGGTAAGTATTAGGGGGATCTGCGGTGGCAGCTGCACCCTGAAGGTTTTTTACCTTTATGCATAGAATGCCTTTAGAACCACTTTATTATTATTATTATTATACAGGATTTATAGAGCACCAACCGTTTGCGCAGCGCTTTACAACATGAGGGCAGACAGTACAGTTACATTACAAATCAATACAGAGCTTACAATCTAGAAGGGAGGGTCAAGTGGAAACAAAAGGTAATAACTGTGGGGGGTGAGCTGATGGAGGAAATGAAAATACAGTTGTTAGGTGTGGGTAGGATTTTTTTCCGACGGATTTTGTCTGACACTGGTGTTGCATACACACGGTCGGACAAAGTTGTCGGAAAATCGATCATTCTGAACGTGGTGACGTTCGTTGCGTACGACGGGACTACGTAGAGGCTAGTAGCCAATAGCTTTGGTCTTGTAATGTGATCTGAGCATGCACGGCACTTTGTTCGTCGGAATTCGCTACACACGATCGGAAAAAGTCCGATCGGACTTTGTTGTCGGAAAATTTGAGAACAGGATCTCAAACTTTTTCCGTCGGAAATTCCGACGGAAAAAGTCCGATGGAGCCCACACACGGTCGGAATTTCCGACAACATGGTCCGATAGAACATTTTCCGTCGGAAAATCCGACTGTGTGTACGGGGCATAAGTGCACTTTGCACTTGTATTTTGCACTTGTACTGCAAAGTGGATTTGCCTTTCGTAAATAACCCCCATTGTGTTGTCATGACTGTTAAACAGATGCCCTCTGTAGATGGATTGGTGTGCTATTCATAAATACTGTAATGTCGCTGCAGCACATCAGATCATACTTGGCGTGTTGCGGTCACCTGCGTATTTTGCCGGTGTGATCGTGTGCATAGCGAGTGTATCAGTATCCAGAATCAAATATAACTTTTTGATGTACAGGAGCTTCACTTAAATAAATGGGATTGTATATTAAATAACTTATAAATATTTATATACAGTATATATAATTTATAGGGAACAACATTGGCTTTTTGTAAAGGGGATATACAGCATTCTATTGGATTATCCACTGGAATAAGACTTTCTGTTGGTTTCTTATTGGACGAGCTTCTGTTTATCACTTCTGTGAAGCATTTGACAGAATAATTGTGTTCCTGACTAATTGCATTTACCCGTGTCAGAGACGCACGCACGATTGCTAATTATTTTCTTTTATACAATATGCAGCCATATTTTCAGGCAGGGTTAAAGCCTTCTGTCGGTTTTTGGTAAAGACGCTCAGATGAAACAGTTGCCAGCGCTTCAGACAACCTTTTTAAATATAATTGGAAACAGAGAGGTGGATTAAAGAGAAAAAATCTTTTTATGCTCTAATCATGTGGATCAATTCCAGATAACATTTGGGACCTTTTGGAGATTGCGATGAGAGGGTGGAGCAGGTGAACCGCCAGGAGATGACATCAGTTTTTTGGCGACGGTGATGCATAAGTCAGCCGTGATCTATCTCCCTTTTGGGTGCTGTTTGAAAAGGGTTAGAAACACAGCTTGTGTTTGCCCAGAAATGCTGTTATTCTACCTGCAGGTTCTCAGGGGTTTTATCTGCGCCTCAATGCACGCTGCTTACTTTCTAATATTTTCCTTACTGAAAGCAGAATGCCAGGCGCATATTATGAAAAAAAAAAACAAACAGACCTTTTTTCCAGTTTTTATTGTACACAATAAAAAATAATGAAATGTATTTAAAGTGCTGCTGGTATAACTGAGAACTGACGTCTCTCTTTATATCATCTCCCCACAAATCCAGCACAGAAATCTGACTAATAGGGGAATCAAGCTAATTTATTTTCTGCAACCCGTGGTTGCAGGACAGAAATTCACTTGGCCTGCCTAATGCCTTGTACACACGGTCGGAATTTCCGCGGGAAAAAGTCTGATCGGATTATGTTGTCGGAAAATCCGATCGTGTGTGGGCTCTATCGGGCTTTTGAGAGCTGGATCTAAAACTTTCCGACAACAAAATCCGATCAGACTTTTTCCGATCGTGTGTTGAGAATTCTGACGCACAAAGTGCCACGCATGCTCAGAAAAAAATTGGAGACGAAAGCTATTGGCTACTGGTCTCTACGCAGTCCCGTCGTACGTGTTGTATGTCACCACGTTCCGAACGATCGGATTTTCCGACAACTTTATGTGACCGTGTGTATGCGGCCAAAAAATCAGACGGATTTTGTGGTCGGAATGTCCGACCGTGTGTACAAGGCATTATGCCCCATACACATAGTCGGAAATTCAGACGGAAAATGTCCGATCGGACCATGTTGTCGGAAAATCCGCCCGTGTGTGGGCTCCATCTGACTTTTTCCGGCGCAATTTCCGACGGAAAAAAATTGAGATCCTGCTCTCAATTTTTCCGACAACAAAATCCGATCTGACTTTTTTCGATCGTGTGTAGAGAATTCCAACGCACAAAGTGCCACGCATGCTCAGAACAAATTATGAGACCAAAGATATTGGCTAATAGCCTCTACGTAGTTCCGTCGTACGCAACGAACGTCACCACGTTCAGAATGATCGGATTTTCCGGAACTTTGTCGGACAAAATCTGTCTGAAAAAATCCAATGGATTTTGTGGTCGGAATCTCCGACTGTGTGTACAAGGCATTAGGGTAATGCCGCGTACACACGACCGGTTTTCCCGTCGGAATAAACTCTGAAGGTTTTTCTGACGGAATTCCGCTGAAACTGTCTTGCGTACACACGGTCACACCAAAGTCCGATCGTCAAGAACGCAGTGACGTACAACACGTACGACGCGACTAGAAAAAGGAAGTTCAATAGCCAGTAGCCAATAGCTTCCGTCTCGTACTTGCTTCAGAGCATGCGTTGTTTTTGGTCCGTCGGAACAGCATACAGACGAGCGGTTTCCCCGATAGGAATTGGTTCCGTCGGAAATATTTAGAACATGTTCTATTTCTAGGACCATCAGAATTTTCAAAAAAAAAAGTCTGACGAGGCCCACACACACGATCGGAATATACGATGAAAAGCCTCCGTCTGAATTTTTCGGTCGGAAATTCCGCTCGTGTGTACACGGCATAAGAGTTTAACCACTGTGAGACAATAGGGCTCTATTGCCATGTACAGCAATGTAAAGCCCCGTACACACGATCAAACTTTCCGGCAGGAAATGTTGGATGACAGGCTGTTGGCGGAAAATCCGACCGTGTGTATGCTCCATCAGACAATTGTTGTCGCACTTTCCGCCAACAAATGTTGGCTGGCATGTTTTCAAATTTTTCACCAACAAATGTGTGTTGTCGGATTTTCCGATTGTGTGTACACAAGTCCGTCGGACGAAAGTCCAAAGTACAAACACGCATGCTCGGAAGCAGAAGCGGCCGGTCTTGTAAACTAACGTTCGTAATGCAGCATTAACATTCGTGACGCGGCAAATTATGAAATCTCCAAATCCAGCGCACAATTCTCTTCTTTAATGGGATAATAATGAAGCTGCTTTGCTGGTGATACTGATGGAGATATTGCAAACAAATTTTCAAAGGCTTTTTTTTTTCTAGTGATATCAAGAATAATATTATTATGCTTTTTTTTTTTATTTGGGAAAGTTACCACAACACCATTATCCTGTAGTTTTTAAGATCAAAGATACAACTATATTGGTGTCCCTTGTCAATTTTACATTGTATTTTTTTAAATGTAACTGCCGACTCCCAAACTGTCATTTGAAGTAAAACACATAGCCAAGTATTATTCTACACTATTTTTTTATTGTGCATTAAAAAAATAAAAAAAATAAAATTAGACATGCTATCTGCCAATAGAACTTAACCAAAAAGTGCATTCTATGCATCCAAAAATATAGAAAATATACCAAATCAAATCATTATTCAACCAAAAAATTATGTCAAAGCAATAACTCCAAGGCCAATAATAAATAATATGTTATCTCCTCCGATTCCACAACATGTCTGGTTGACGAACGGCTGTTCAGAAGCGAACTCAAAAGCACAAACTGAAAAGCGCTAAATGACAAACGCAAAAAGAAAAGCGCGAATCAACACTCACCAAAGTTATCTACTAACACGAAATTAGCAGAAGGAGCCCAAAGGCCATGCTAAAGAGCTGAAAAAACACATACTACGTCACTACATTCGTAACTGTTGGCCAACATTTGTGTGACCGTGTGTATGCAAGACAAGTTTGAGACAACGCCCTTCGGACAAAATTCCACGGTTTTGTTGGCGGAAAGTCCGATCATGTGTACAGGGCATAAGTCTATTAGGATTTCAGGCACCGGTAGCTGGAGGGGAGGGGAGGGGCAGTTTAGACTTGGAAAGGTAGGATCCTTTCCTTGTGAGTGGAAAGCAAATAACTAATGACACCCTGTAAACACATCCAGAATGCGTCATAAATGCTGTAGGCACGTTTACTGTATGCCTCCATTGACGTTAACTAAAGCATTAAGGTTTAAAGGGTTACTAAACCTTCATTTTTTTTTTTATAATAACAAACATGTCATACTCACCTCCTCTGTGCAGTTGGTTTTGCACAGAATGGCCCGATCCTCCTCTTCTGGGGTCCCTCAGCCGCACTCGTGGCTTCTCCTCTTTTCGAGTGCCTCGTCAGAGAAGCGCTCTCCTTCGGGACACCCGTGCGGGCGTGCTCCAGTGTCCTACTGCTGCGTCTGTTGACACAGACAGCAGGCTTCGGCCCCACCCCCTGGCACCCACGTCATTGGATTTGATTGACAGCAGCGTCATCCCCGGGGCAAGAAAGAATGGGTTCAGGTAAGTAAAACCAGGGGGGGGGGGTCTGGGGGGCTGCTGCGTGACAAAAGGTTTTTTACCTTAATGCATAGGATGCATTAAGGTGAAAAAACATGAGGGTTTACAACCCCTTTAATGTACACTGGATTTTATACAATCTCTCCTGAACGATTCAACTTGACAGATAGTAACCGATGTTTGAAAACATCCGTTTTGCGCGTTTAGCCACGTTTGCGTTTAGAAGTATTTTTTTTTTCAAATAGTCAAAAATTAAAAATGCCTGTAAAAGAAACGCAGCTAAATGAGAGTTACCGCGTTTACACGCGTTTACAAGCTGGCGTTTCAAATGCCTCTGAACATCCGTCCTGAATGCATTTTTTTTGCTTTCCAGAAAATGCTTCTAAACTCAACTGCCTAGAAATGTACTGATAAGATAACAGAGGAGAGTTCAGGGGCAACTGAAAAAAAATGCCCAACTGCTCCTAAACGTCCGTCTACCAGCAGCAGTGTACAGGAAGCTTCATAGTTGCTGGTCCCTGCTAAACATTGCAATCCAGATCAAAATCAACACAATGCGACACAAACTAGATGCACATTTTGTATGTGTACAACGCTCTACGCCAGCAATGTAAAATTCAGACATTGCCTTTGGTAAGCATTCAGGGAGCTTCAATAACATGGATCAATCCCTATTTACATCTGTCTGAGACCTTAAACAAGAATTTAATTGTGTAAATATTAAAATAATTACATGTGAACTGTCCATCCAGTGTAAAAATGTATGTAGCCCTGTGAGGTGGCACAGCCAGGAGGGTGACACTCTTCCTGCAAAAACACTGCACTGAAACTAAAAAACAAAAAATTATGATAATAAATTCCTACCTAGCAGCAGCTCTAAAATTTGTGAGATGTACACAAAAAAATAAATATAATGACAGAAAAAAGCCGCGCTAAAATTATACAATAGCGATACTGTATCTAACCACTATCCCCATGCATGTATCAAAATTTAAAATTGAAAAAAAACAATACAATATATGTAAAATAAAAAAGAAGAATATAAAGTCCAATGAAGTCCAAATATAAAAAGAGTGCATGGAATCTATAGAAACACAGACACCATCAACGTGTGATCCACCACCACATAGATGTCGCGCTTACCAGAGGGCAAGCTTTATTAACCATTTCAGCCCCGGACCAATTGGCAGCCAAAGGACCAGGCCCCTTTTTGCGATTCGGCACTGCGTCGCTTTAACTGACAATTGCGCGGTAGTGCGACGTGGCTTCCAAACAAAATTGGCGTCCTTTTTTTCCCACAAATAGAGCTTTCTTTTGGTGGTATTTGATCGCCCCTGTGGTTTTTATTTTTTTGCGCTATAAACAAAAATAGAGCGACAATTTTGAAAAAAAATGCAATATTTTTTGCTTTTTGCTATAATAAATATCCCCAAAAAAATATATTAAAAATTTTATTTTTCCTCAGTTTAGGCCGATACGTATTCTTCTACATATTTTTGGTAAAAAAAATCGCAATTAGCGATTATAGATTGTTTTTTTGGGACCATTGTCATTTATACAGCAATCAATGCTATTTAAATGCATTGATTCCTGTATAAATGACAGTGGCAGTGAAAGAGTTAACCACTAGGGGGAGGGGAGGCGTTATGGGCTGTGACGTGTGTGTTTTTTTTACATTGGGGGCGTGGCTGACGTCTGACGTCATTGATCGGCTTTCCCGATGACAGGGAACAGCCGATCAATGACAGGCAGAATAGGAAGCGCGGGGAGAGGTTTGTTTACACAGACCTCTCCCCGTTCTTCAGCTCTGTGACCCGATCGCGGGACACCAGCGGCGATCGGGTCCGCTGGTCCCGCGGCCGGGGTCACGGAGTTCCCGACTGGGTCGCGAGCGCGCGACCCACGGCTAGGCATTTAAAGGGCCACGTACCGGTACGTGGTTTTGCCTAGCCGTGCCATTCTGCCGACGTACATCGGCGTGAGGCGGTCGGGAAGCGGTTAAAGCCTGTATGATGGATGCATCCAGACATCACCTCAGCAAAGACACCTTCGCAGACCACCTCAATGTGGCCCGTATATCAACAGACCTTCCAGATATGTGAGCAATGGCGTCACCTCTCCTTAACCCAGAGCCAAAAGCAAACCAGGGATAACCACAGCCACGGAGTACACCTCGGTTATAGGTTCATAAGGATAAAAGAGAAACTCCTCTGCTGCCACTTCCAGCAACGTCTCCTCTCTACTCAATAACATTACATGCAGTACAGTGCACTGTATTAAAATACAGCATTCCTGCATTTTTTTACATGGTATGCAACCGCAGTGTGTCGCAACATGCTGCATAGACTAAATTGAAGTGTCATTTTGTGACACTCTAATAAAGTTAAAAAGAAAAAAAGAAGGCAGGTTGATTTACTAAAGAAGGGGGAGAGACACAGGAAGCGCCAACCTGAGTGTAGTATATTAATTGGATTTATTAGCAAAGTAGGTAATGCACTTACAAGACATACATAAAAACAGGCTCATCTGTAAATAGTGGTGTCTGCAGGTGTAGATCGGCATCCAAAACAAGCGTCCACGGATCTGGTAGATGACTACGGGAGCCTCAGTCCATCCAGTGGCCACCAGGAAGTCGGTCCGAGACACCAGGGGAGGAACAACTGGATAAAAGAGGCTACGTGCTCGGAGCATCAGCTCCTTCTACAGGCCTGTACACCAGCTCACATGCAATTTAGCATACGTACTGGTATGAATGAGCCCTTGTTCTATCGAGAAATGCCCTCCGTCGAAAAATGCCTCCGATGGGCCTGCGCATGCGCAGCACCAAACGTCACTCCAGCTGATATGTTAATCGGCTGGCGTGACGTCAACAGAGCGTAGATCGCCGGAGGCATTATCCAACGCTATACAAACAGCGGGGGAATGTAGTTGTCAGATTAAGCCTCGCTGTTGCGGGGTGGGTTGTGGGTGTGTTGCAACCGCCCTTAGACACAGGCAAAGCCCGCCATTTAACACACCAAACCTGCCCTTAGACACAGGCAAAACCCACCGTTCAATACACGGAGGCATTATCTGAAGCTATACAAACAGCGGGGGGAATGTAGTTGTCAGATTGAGCCTCGCTGTTGCGGGGCGGGTTGTGGGTGTGTTGCAACTGCCCTTAGACACAGGCAAAACCCGCCATTCAACACACCAAACCCGCCCTGCGGCACAGACAAAACCCGCCATTCAACACACCAAACCCGCCCTGCGGCACAGACAAAACCCGCCATTCAACACACCAAACACGCCCTGCGGCATAGACAAAACCCACCCTTCAGCACATGGAAAACCTGCCCCGCAACAGTGAGCCAGCATCTGACAAGTACATACTCCCTCCGCTGTTTGCATACTGTAGCTTTGAATACTGGCCTTCCAATACTGTCTCCCATCGAAAAATGCCTCTGACCATCTGACGTTTGGTACTGCGCATGCGCAGATCCATCGGGGGGCATTTTTCGACAGAACACAGTAATAGAGATTTACCAGTTATAGTGCCCAGATTGTATAAGCAGCATGTTGAAATGTCAGTTTGTGCTGTTCTATATTACTGGAGGTTCAGTGGGGCCGTATTATAAAAAAATATAAATGGTCGAATTTATTACAGCGGGTCACCAAATCTTTGTCATACCCATCCCCAACTCCTCCATACAGGATCAGCGCCTGCCATTTGCTGTACTAGTGTGCAAACATGATTGTGTAAAAGCACAGGATGAGCAGTCCTCCCCATCACAGGTCGGAGTGGCTGGGGAATGTGCCTGCTAATTACATTTCCTTCATAATTGCGGCTCTTAGATGGAAGATGATATCACTTCACTCAGTTAAAACATCTTACTTAAGTCTTCTTGGGCCTCTGTGACTTTTGGATATCTCCAAGTACTTAAAAGATGCGTGTTATTAATTATCTTTACATCTCCGATGGAGATCCTTCTTAATGTCTGTACCTGTCATTTCCTGCTGTCAGCAGTGGCTTATTTAAAGGGAAACTATTCAGTGTTTTAGTTCTGTTATCAATATAAGATTTACCCACAAATCAGTTTAGATATGATTTTGTTTTTTTGATTTTTAGGGTCATATTTCATACTTAGATTTTTTTAGGTGTTCCCTCTAGTGGCACTTTGTGTTTCAGGCAGTGCAGATGTCACCCTTGCTAAATAGCTGCTGTGAGAACATAAGGTTAAGTAAGAAGTTCAGCAAAGACAAATTCTCATCATTCCAATTACAATATCAGGTTATGTCCAGTGACTATACTGCAGAATTCTGAGAAATCTCCACAGTCAGGTTCCCATGCTAAGTGCACATATCAGTAATTTTACAAGTCTGCCAAGTGCCCAAATATACAGCAGCTTTATGATGTTTCACAAAATCGTCATTTTTTTTATCATACAAAAAAACAGTCCTTAAAGTGGTTGTAAAAGCAGGTTTTTAATCTTAATGCATTCTATGTATTACAATAAAAAGCCTTCTGTGTGCAGCAGCCGCCCTCATCCCCCCTAATACTTACCTGATCTCCAACTCGATCCAGCGATGTCCACGAGTCCCTCGGCTGTCCAGGACTCTCTCTCCTGATTGGCTAAAACACAGCAGCAGGGCCATTG
>JAQSEC010004018.1:0-10795 GCA_028564925.1 Lithobates sylvaticus
TTACAGGTCATTAAAGATCTACTTTCTAAAAGATCCATTTGGAAATGTTATTAGTCATGCCATCTTCATTTCTCTGCTGCTCAGAATTAAACCAGAACCCCAACGCTTTCCATAAAGAGGAAGCTTTGTATGTGTTACACAATGATATGTTTACTTTGGAAAGAAATAGCCCAAAAAGTTACAGTTTGTCTCCTCTAGTTGGGCATATCAGAGTCAGCGAGATGATTAATGTAGATTTTGGGTCGGGAGGAAAAAGTTTATTGCAAAGCATTTTGGACAATATTATGCAAATTGAGCCAATTTTAAAGATAATTGTTTTTAACAGCGTTTAAACTTGCCACCAGGTCTATTCTTAGTGCCTGGCAGCTCATAATGATTGCGGTACCATGACATGAATACAGCTGTTGGCTGTGACACTGGAGGGGAAAACAAGTGACATGAGCAGAAAATACAAGAACACTAAGGTCAGGATAATAATTGCCAGTAAACTTACATAAAATAAATACGGTACATACTTGGAATGTCCGTCCTTTTCTTTCTCCTTTAGTTTTCACCCAAAACAAGTCTACTTGTAACCATCCTTGAAGCCACGAAGCCACCATGGAAGTTAGCAGTGGCTGTCTACCGTATATACTCGAGTATAAGCCGAGTTTTTCAGCACATTTTTTGGTACTGAAAATGCCCCCCTCGGCTTATGCCCCGTACACATGGTCGGACCATGTTGTCGGAAATTCCGCCCGTGTGTGGGCTCCATCTGACTTTTTCCGTCGGAATTTCCGACGGAAAAAGTTTGAGATCCTGCTCTCAAATTTTCCGACAACAAAGTCCTATCGGACTTTTTCCGATCGCGTGTAGCGAATTCCGACGGACAAAGTGCCACGCATTGCTCAGATCACATTACAAGACCAAAGCTATTGGCTACTAGCCTCTACGTAGTTCCGTCGTACGCAACGAACGTCACCACGTTCAGGATGATCGGATTTTCCGACAACTTTGTCCGACCGTGTGTATGCAACACCAGTGTCGGACAAAATCCCTTGGAAAAAATCTGACGGATTTTGTGGTCGGAATTTCCGACCATGTGTACGGGCCATTATATTGGAGCCAAGCACTATTCTGCAACAGAGAATGACATTTTCCGACCCGACTTTGGGGCACTTGGTGCTAGGAAAAAATGGTATGCAAACCCAGTCGGGTCGGGTTTGGACCTAGGCCCATTTGCGATACTTGAGACGTCCAACCAGGCCTGGTTCTAGGCCTGTCATGAGTACCTCACTGCACCCATGACCAGGCAGAACCCTAGTACAGCCCAGCCAAACTGATGCCAAAGTTAACCTGTACAATTAACCCTCAGAACCCCATTACTGTTCTGAGGGAAAAAACGAAATTTTCACATATAGCACACACATGTCAAAGTGTGCCCGCTACAAATGCATGCCAGTATTCTGTTTGCTTTGTTAGCAGAAGCTTGGCATTGCATGCCATTGCTGAGCCTATCATCTACTAGGACCCCCAGGTCCTTTTCCATCCTAGATTCCCCCAGAAGACCTCTCCCCAGTGTATAGATTGCATCCATATTTTTGCCACCCAAATTTAGACATGGGAGCCGTCAAAAAATTTGTTTTGTTTCGTTCCTTTAAAAAAAAAAATTCATAATTCGTAATTTGTGTACGAAATTAAATTCGGATTCGTACGAAATACGAATTTCGTAGGAATCGTTACGAATCGTTAATATCGTTACGAATCTTTACGAATCGTTACGAATCTTTATGAATCGTTACGAATCTTTACGAATCGTTACGAATCTTTACGAATCGTTATGAATATCGACACTCTACGAATAATAACGAATTATCCGAAAACTAGACATGTGTACAATATAAACATTCATTTATTTTCGTTTTGTTTCTTTCGTTTCCGTTGATTCGTAACGATTCGTAAATTCGTAAGTCGTCGGTGTTCGTATTCGTAACGATTCGTATTTTCGTAAGAGTTATTTTTTCGTACTTTCGTAACATTGTTTTCGTAGATTCGTAATCGGAGCATAATTCATAATTTTATGTAATGTGTATGCTATTATTACATTGTAAGAGACACGGAAAATTACGAATCGAAAAAAAAAGTTACGAATGTACGAATTTTCTCGTTCAATCCATTCGAAGCACGTTAAGCAGCGCCATTGTAAGAGACATGGAAAATTACGAATCGCAAAAAAAAAAAAAAAAAAAAAGTTACGAATGTACGAATTTTTTTTCGTTCAATCCATTCGAAGCACGTTAAGCAGCGCCATTGTAAGAGACACGGAAAATTACGAATCGCA
Source organism: Lithobates sylvaticus (assembly GCA_028564925.1). NCBI lineage: Eukaryota > Metazoa > Chordata > Amphibia > Anura > Ranidae > Lithobates > Lithobates sylvaticus. Next base: position 2,321 of record JAQSEC010004018.1, read on the forward strand.
AAAAAAAAAAAAAAAAAAAGGTACGAATGTACGAATTTTTTCGTTCAATCCATTCGAAGCACGTTAAGCAGCGCCATTGTAAGGGACACGGAAAATTACCAATTCAACAAAAAAAAAGTTACGAATGTACGAATTTTTTCGTTCATTTTGATTTTCGTTGTTCCTGTTTTCGTTTTTTTTTTTTATTTTTTTCTTTTTTTTTCGGATTTTCTTCTTTCGTAGTTTCGTTGTTTCTAATTTGGTTATTTCGGATTTTCGTTGTTTTTCGTATTCGTTCGATTCGAACATTCGTTATTCGTTTTTAGCGAATCGAATATAACGAATTTTAACGAAAAACGAAAAAAAAACTAAACTAATTGCACATGTCTACCGAAAACGTATTAACGTTACATAACACAAGTCTATTGTCTATTGTTCACCAATCACTCAGAGGAAGTACGAAATACGAAATTTCATTTACGTATACGAAATTTCGTTATACTGAATCTAAGAATCTAAAATTCATTCGAATCATTCCTTATATCCGCTATAATTTCTTTCATATTAGTTGAAATTCATCATTTGGTAGTTTGGATTCGGATAATTTGGATCCGAAATTCGTAAACAAAATTTCGTATTTCGTACAGAATTCGTATTCGTAATAATTCGTAATTCGGATTCGTACGAATTTCGAAAGATTTGTACGAATTTCCGATTCGTACGAAACTAATCGCACATGTCTACCCAAATTTGCCACCTTAAAGTTTATCTCATATACCAGTGGCGGTGGGTGCATAGAGGGCGCAGGAGCATCGCCCCCCCTCTCCTGCACCTCTCTATCACCAATAGATAGATTCATGCATTGTATGAATCTATCTTTTGTCAACGCTGCCGCCCCCTATTCAGGTGTCCGGCCCCTTGTCGGGCGCCGGGCATCTGAATTACAGCAGGGGGGGGGGGGTTTTCTGGAAGCGCCCTATTAGAGCTGTCAGCTCTAATAGGGGACCTGATTAGAGCGGTGTGCTCTAATAGGCTTCCATAAGTGTAAACAGCGGGCGCACTGCTGTGCGTTCGCTGATTACACAGTATTGTGTTAGAGAAGCAAATACATCGCTTCCCTAACACAGACCCGCCTCTCAGCCAATCAGGTTGCCGGGTCTGTTACCTGTCACCTGATTGGCTGAAGTCACAGCGCTGTGATTGGACGCTAGGCGTCCAATCATAGCAGAAGACAGGAGCGCGGGAGAAGACATCGGAAGCTGAGGGGACACCGCTCGCCGCCTGACACCGTCACCAGCTGCACACCGAGACAAGGTAAGTGGGGCACAGTGGCAGCACTTGAGGGGCACAGTGGCAGCACTTGAGAGGCACAGTGGCAGCACTTGAGGGGCACAGTGGCAGCACTTGGGGCACAATGGCAGAACTTGGGGCACAGTGGCAGCACTTGGGGCACAGTGGCAGCACTTGGGGCACAGTGGCAGCGTTTAATGGGCACAGTGGCAGCGTTTGATGGGCACAGTGGCAGCATTTGATGGGCACAGTGGCAGCATTTAATGGGCACAGTGGCAGCGTTTGATGGCACAGTGAGGCTGTTTTGTTTGCGCCCCCCCCCCAAAAATTTGAGCACCAGCCGCCACTGTCATATACCCAACATTACCATTTAATAAACACCTGGCCCTCTGTATAAAGTCAATTCATTACTGTTGTGCCTCATTGCCTGAACTCACCATAAAACAATCCCCATCCAATAAGAAAATGAACCCGCAGTCTCGATTCCCATCCTCTATAATTGTTCCAAGCAGCCACAATATAAATGAAAACACGGCATCTCATTATAGAGATGCCACGACCTTCGAGAGCCCCGTCAGAATATGCATGGCTTACTGTAATATTATTGCGCACGTGGAGTGCCCCTCTCGCGCTTAGTAACTAATAATCCCCGGTGAATAGATTCTGATTACAATCCAGGAGTGAAAGTCAATTGTACCAAGCACTGGAGCCCTGCCTCGGTTGGTGATTAATGGGTTCATCGTGTAGGCTCAGCTAAAGAACGTTTGACCAGGCACCCCACCGCAAATAGCAAATGTCAATGTATATGTTAAATGCTCCCACCAGACCCTCAGGGAACTCTCAAACAAATGCCGAGATGGATTGAAGTTGGCTGGCTATGTTGTTAAGCTTGATGGAGCTCTTTCTTCATAATTAAATGAAATACATTACGGGGTACATGCATTATGTTATTTAAAAAAGCCAATCCTGGCTGAGCAACTAAATAACACAATTGAAACAACTGCAGCGGGCACTTATACACCCTTCCTGCCCAGACCAATTTTCAGCTTTCAGCGCTGTCGCACTTTGAATGACAATTGCGCGGTCATACTTCACTGTACCCAAATGATTTTATTATTTTTATAATTTTTTTCCCACAAATAGAGCTTTCTTTTGGTGGTATTTGATCACCTCTACGGTTTTTATTTTTTGCTAAACAAAAAAAAAAAAATTGTTTTTTTTTTGTTTCAGTATCAAAACTTTGTAAATAAGTAAGTTTTCTCCTTCACTGATGGGCACTGATGGGGCTGCACTGACGGGCACTGATAAGGCGGCACTGATGGGCACCGATGAGGTGGCACCAATGAAGTGGCACTGATGAGGTGGCATTGATGGGCACTGATATGTGGCACTGATGGGCACCGATGAAGTGGCACTGATGAGGTGGCATTGATGGGCACTGATATGTGGCACTGATGGGCACTGATGGGCACTGATAGGTGGCACTGATGTGCGACATGGATGGGCACTGATAGGTGGCACAAATTGGCACTGATAGCTGGCACAGATTGGCATGGATAGGCGGCATGGATGGGCATGGATAGGCGGCACAGATGGGCATGGATAGGCGGCATAGATGGGCATGGATGGGCACTGATTGGCGGCATGGATGGGCACTGATAGGTGGCATGGATGGGCACTGATAGGTGGCACGGATGGGCACTGATAGGCAGCATTGAATTTTTTTATATTGTACTAATGGATGCAAATCAGTGCCAAACAATAATGCATGCCAATCAGTGATGCCCATTGTGGGCACTGATTGGCATCCATTGTGGGCACTGATTGGCATCCATTGTGGGCACTGACTGGCATCCCTGGTGGTCTAGGGTGGCATACCTGGTGCTGGGCATCCCTGGTGGTCTGGTGGCGTCCCTGGTGGTCCAGTGTGGGCATCCCTGGTGGTCTGGTGGCGGGGGGGGGGCTGCACTGATAATCGATCAGCACAGACCCCCCCTGTCAGAGGAGCAGCCGATCGGCTCTTCTCTACTCGCGTCTGACAGACTGACAGACGCGAGTGAGGAAACTGTGCTCCTATTTACACTGTGATCAGCCGTGATTGGACACGGCTGATCACGTGGTAAAGAGTCTCCGTCGGAGACTCTTTACCAAGATCGTAGTTGCGGGGTGTCAGACTGACACACCACAACAACGATCGCCGCGATGCGCGCCCCCGGGGGCGAGCAGCATCTCAAAATCCTGAGGACGTCATATGACGCCCAGTCAGGATTTTGAAACCACTTTGCCTATAGGGTGGGCGGCAAGTGGTTAAAGCCCAACTGAACTTTCAGTTTGAATCAGCTACATGCTTTTTAGGTGTAGTAAAGCCAAAGGTGTTCAGTGCCTTAAGCCTCGTACACACAATCGGACTTTCCGACGGGAAATGTCTGATGACAGGCTGTTGGCAATTGTTGTTGGATTTTCCGCGGACAAATGTTGGAGGGCAGGCTTTAAAATTTTCCAAGGACAAATGTCTGTTTGCCGAGCGTGTGTACACAAGTCCGTCGGACAAAATTCCATAGTACAAACACGCATGCTCGGAAGCAAGGACGAGCCGGAAGCGGTCGGTCTTGTAAATTAGCGTTCGTAATGGAGAATTAACATTCGTGACGCGGCAAATTATGAAATCTCCAAACGCAGCGCACAATTCTCTTCTTCTTTAATGGGGTAATAATGAAGCTGCTTTGCTGGTGATACTGATGGAGTTATTGCAAAATAATTTTCAAAAGCTTTTTTTTTTTTTTGTGATATCAAGAATAATATTATTATGCTTTTTTTGTTTTTATTTGGGCAAGTTACCACAACACCATTATCCCATAGATTTTAAATCAAAGATACAACTATGTTGGTGTCCCTTGTCAATTTTACATTGTACCGTATATACTCGAGTATAAGCCGAGTTTTTCAGCACATTTTTTTGTGCTGAAAATCCCCCCCTCGGCTTATACTTGAGTCAAGCATTTTTCTGCTGCAGAAAATGACATTTTCCGAACCGACTTTGGGGCCCCCGTATCTCGGGGCCACTTGGTGCTAGGAACCCCCAAATTTGGAGTGCAAACCCAACATTTACAAATCTGGGGTTCCTAGCACCAAGTGACCCCGAGATACGGGACCCCAAAGTCGGTTCGGAAAATGTCATTCTCTGCTGCAGAAAAGTGCTTGACATTTTCCGAACCGACTTTGGGGCCCCGTACCTCGGGGCCATATAGTGCTAGGAACCCCAGCTTTGGCTATGTTATATTGCTTGTCCCACTGGGTTTGCACACCAAACCCAGAGATAGTTACGGGGCCCCAAAATTGGTCAACTGTGTCCATCTGCAGCAATGTCATTTCGGGACCCTTTGGGTCCAGAGACCCCAAATTTTGGCTGCAGCTAGGGGGCATCTAGGAACCCTTAACTACAGAGTTTGACGTTCAGGGGACCTATGGCTGCAAATGGGCACAGTGGGGCTGCAAATGGGCACAGTGAGGCTGCAAATGGGCACAGTGAGGCTGCAAATGGGCATTGTTGACCCTCTTTTCCACTTACAGTAGCTGCGCATTTCTCACCCTAGGCTTATACTCGGGTCAATACGCTTCCCATTTTTTTGTGGTGAAATTAGGTGCCTCGGCTTATTTTTAAATGTAACTGCCTACTCCCAAACTGTCATATGAAGTAAAACACATAGCCAAGTATCATTCTACACAATTTTTTTTATTATGCATTAAAAAAAAAAAAAAAATTAGACATGCTATCTGCCAATAGAACTTAACCAAAAAGTGCATTCTATGCATCCAAAAATATAGAAAATATACCAAATCAAATCATTATTATTCAACCAAAAAAATAATGTCAAAGCAAAAACTCCAAGGCCAATAATAAATAACCAGTTATCTCCTCCGATTCCGCAACATGTCTGGTTGACAAACGGCCATTCAGAAACAAACTGAAAAGCACGAAATGAGAAGCGCAAACCGAAAAGCGCTAAATGAAAAACGTGAACAGAAAAGTGCGAATCAACACTTCTACTAACATGAGGCCAAAGGGTGGCGCTAAAGAGCTGAAAAACCACGTAGTACGTCACTACGTTGGTAAGTGTTGGCCAACAATTGTATAACCGTGTGTATGCAAGACAAGTTTGGGCCAACGCCCTTCGGACCAAATTCCACGGTTTTGTTGACTACCAATCCGATCGTGTGTACGAGGCTTAACACTTGTAGTTCCCTAAATCCTTACTGGTCTATAAGCTCTATCGTCTCTCCTCATTTTTATGCCCCTTACTGCCCAACACTGACATCTTGACAGTTCCGTGCTTCAGGAAGATTATCCTGTGAAAAGATTCATATTTTTGGTGACTTGGGTGCTGGATAAAGACAGAAGATTGACAATTATTGCGAGTTAAAACCATCATCCGTCCTCAGCTACTCAAAGCTCGTCTGACAGATAGAAACTCTTTTTAAACTTGTCTCTCAAATCTAATTTCACTCTGAAAACGACTATAACGAGCAGCACTAATACCACTTTAATTGTGCGGCAAGACCGGCGGAGGTGTTAAAGTGGAATGCCCCCTTTATAGCAGATTTTCTGTTAGGGGCTGTGCAGGGTTATCTAAATTGGTTACAATATGTGTTTTTTTGTTTTCATTAAACTGAATTAAACTTTAGACATGTGCACAATAGAAAAATTTGTTTAGTTTCGTTTCGTTTCTGTTCGTTTCCGTTGATTCGTAACGATTCGTAATTTCGTAAGTCGTCGGTGTTCGTATTCGTAACGATTCGTAAATTCGTAAGTCGTCGGTGTTCGTATTCGTAACGATTCGTATTTTCGTAAGAGTTCTTTTTTTCGTTGATTCGTTTTTCCGTTAGTTTAATTTTTCGTTTATTCGAAATTCGGACGCATTCGTATTTTCGTAGATTTAGTTACATTCGTACTTTTCGTTAGATTGATTTATTCGTACTTTCGTAACATTGTTTTCGTAGATTCCTAATCGGAGCATAATTCATAATTTTATGTAATGTGTATGCTATTATTACATTGTAAGAGACACGGAAAATTACGAATCGAAAAAAAAAGTTATGAATGTACGATTTTTTTCGTTCAATCCATTCGAAGCACGTTAAGCAGCGCCATTGTAAGAGACACGGAAAATTACGAATCGCAAAAAAAAAAGAGTTAAGAATGTACAAATTTTTTCGTTCAATCCATTCGAAGCACGTTAAGCAGCGCCATTGTAAGAGACACAGAAAATTACGACTCGAAAAAAAAAAAAAAGTTACGAATGTACAAATTTTTTCGTTCAATCCATTCAAAGCACGTTAAGCAGCGCCATTGTAAGGGACACGGAAAATTACCAATTCAACAAAAAAAAAAGTTACGAATGTACGAATTTTTTCGTTCATTTTCGTTGTTCCCGTTTTCGTTTTTCGGATTTTCTTCTTTCGTAGTTTCGTTGTTTCTAATTTGGTTATTTCGGATTTTTGTTGTTTTTTCATATTCGTTCGATTCGATAATTCGTTATTCGCTAAAATTTTTTGCGAATCATTCGTTCATTCGTACGATAACGAATGAAACGAATATAACAAATTTTAACGGAAAACGAAAAAAAACGAAACTAATTGCACATGTCTATTAAACTTTTGTTTTCCTTTTAGATCTGGTTCACACTAATGCCTTGTACACACGGTCGGACATTCCGACCACAAAATCCGTATTGATTTTTTCCGAAACTCGTCTTCCACACACACGGTCGCACAAAGTTGTCGGAAAATCCGATCCTTCAGAACGCGGTGACGTAAAACATAGCTTTCGTCCCCCAAATTTATTCTGAGCATGGGTGGGACTTTGTGCGTCGGAATTCTATACTCACGATTGGAAAAAGTCAGATCGGATTTTATTGTCGGAAAATTTTAGGTGCTGCGGAAATTCCGACGGAAAGTGTCCCCTAGAGCCCACACAAGATCGGATTTTCCGACAACATAATCCGATCTGACTTTTTCCGTCAGAATTTCCGACTGTGTGTACGGGGCATAAGCCTACTTTCACACTGAAGCGTTGCGGGTGGTGGCGGTAAAGCGGTGCTATATTTAGCGCCGCTTTACCGACGTTTTAGCGGCGCTATTCGGCCGCTAGCGGGGCAGTTTTAACTCCCGCTAGCATCCGAAAAAGGGTTAAAACCACCCGCAAAGTGCCGCTGCAGCGGGTTCCCTGCGAGCACCGCGATCCAGGGGGGCGGAGCCCGGCGGCAAATTCAAAAAAGTGAAAAATCATAATACAGTACAGTACAGTGTAATCTTACAGATTACATTACTGTATGAAATCATTTCACATCCCGTCCCTAGTGCTTTGTCCAATGCATAGCTCCCAACTGTCCCTGATTTTGAGGGGCTGTCCCTGATTTGGAGCAATGTCCCTCATTCCTCCTCATATGTCCCTCATTTTGGTCTGATCTATATAGTTGTATATAAAATGCACTTTTTATCTTTCAAAAAGTGTTTCCCAGTGCTAAACCTTTCATCTGATTTCTAAATTGCTGCATTTGTATATTTTTAAAGCCAATATAAAGGAATAGTAGTGATAAAAAAAAAAGCTCTTAGCTCCTTTAAGGGTGGGTGGCAGGGGGGCGTGTCCTATGCCTACATATCGTTGCTAGTAGGTGTCCCTCATTCCCATCTCAAAATGTTGGGAGGTATGCCAATGCCCTGCATGCAGTTTTATATTATATATAAAGTTTTTTCTGCCTGGAAACTTGAGATTGTCCATGGCAACCAAAAAATTGTCCCTTTACGCCAAAAGTGGCTTTACGGACCTCCGGCCGAAATCTCGCAAGATTTTAAGGACGTGAGGCATGCTGGTTCCCATAACGAAAGGGAAAAAGGAAGTAAATGCTTGTGGGTTTCAAATGCCCACAAGCAAAATTACATTGCTGCTGCTTTATATTTTAAAAGTGCATATTTTTCAAAAATACGGACACGGATACCGGACGGACACCAAAAATGTGAGTTTATTGTAAGACTCAAAATTATTTTAACATGACAAGAAAAAAAAAAAAATAATAATTAGTGTGTGCAGAACCGCTTTAAGGTTGAATCTGTCATTGAAGGCTTATGGTGTCTGTCGAATGTTCTAAGAAGTAGACATGGGAACTGTCAAAAAATTCGTTTTGTTTCGTTTCGTTTCGTCCCGTTTCG
>JAQSEC010003588.1:0-2500 GCA_028564925.1 Lithobates sylvaticus
GTTTTTGTTTTTTTTTACCAAAAATATGTAGAAGAATACACATCGACTAAACTGAGGAAAAAATGTTTTATTTTTTTTAAACTGGGAAATTTATTAGCATAAAAGTTAAAAATATATGTATTTTTTTAAATTTTCACTCTTCCTTTTGTTTATAGGCAAGAAATAAAAAACGCAGAGGTGATCAAATATTCACGAAAAAGAAAGTCTCAATCTTGTGGGAAAAAAAATGTAAAATGATGTATCTTGGTTACAGTGGTTGCATGACCGCGCAATTGTCATTCAAAAAGCAAACATGCGATGGAAAAATGAATATAAATTGGCCTGGGCAGGATGGGGTGAAAATGCCTGGTAATTGAAGTGGTTAAAATAAACGTTAGTTACGCATAACGCATAGAACAGCGTTCTCAACCTCAGTATTCAAGTACTCGGCCATGTTTTGGGGAGCTTCCATAGATAAAATTGATCTTACATTACCATGTCATTGATATTGATTTAACCTCTAGAGATCAGTGTTATAGCCTATTGACAGCTTTACAGCGCGGATCAACATAGCCGGGACTACGTCCTATTGACGTTGACCCGTGCACATGAGCGGTCCTGCGCACACTCCCCATCAGGGCAGTGCGCGGCGCGCTCTGTGTATCAGCGGTAGTCTGTGAGACTCGCTGGATCACAGATTCGAGGTAAGGGGTCGATCACAGACCCCGTAGCACATGATCAGACTGTCAGACCAAAGACAGCTGATCTTGCGATGATCAACAAGATCTGGTAATTCGCTATTTTTCCTCTTGCGTTGACAGCGCGAGGAGAAAAAAAATAGGCTGATCACCGGCTGCAGTGCGAGGGACATTAGTCCTGATTCACTGCGATGTCCCCACACCTGGCTCGACGTGCCCACCTGTGCCCCTACAACATGCCGACTAACATGACACACGCAGAGACACCTTTCAGTTGACCAACATATCAGTGCCATCTGTCAGATGTCACCTGTCAGTCCCCACCAATAAAGTGCCTGAAACAGTGTGCACGCACAACAGTGGTCTCCTACCTGTGCCCATCAGTGTCAACCCCTATCCAGTGCCACCTATCAGTGCACATCTGTACCGTGGGCAAACAATCCGGTGCCACCCACACCCATCAGGGCAATCTTATCTGTGCCCATCAGTACCGACTTATCAGTCCCCCATCAGTGCCCACCTTATCTGTGCCCACCATTCGCAGCCTTATCATTGCCCACCAGTGCCGCCTCATCTAGCGGCATATCAATGAAGCAGAAAATTACCTTTTTGCTAAATTTTTATAACAAACTAATAAACATGATTTTTTTTTTTTTCCAATTTTTCCATCTTTTTTGTTTACCTTAGCAAATAAATATAAAACACCAGATGTGATTTATTACCACCAAATGAAAGAAAGCTTCTATTTGTGGGGGAAAAAAATGTGGGGTCATTTGTCGTAAAGGGGGTAAAAATTTCTAAGTTGGTCCCGGGGGGGGGGGGGGGGTTTTAAAGGGGGGTGGGCTGGCAGGGGTAGTTTGCCGACGACAATTCGGTAATGGTTAACGGTGTATGCGAGACGGAAGCTTTGTTGTCGTTTGTTAGTGATTTCCGTACCTTGCCGGCCGGCGCAAAGTTGTCGTTCAATTATACGTTTACATACTGGATCATTCTCTCTTTTTTTTCCTGTTATTTTTTTACATTTATTTTAATTTTTATTTTTTACCCTATTTACAGTTTTATCCTATCTTTTTTTTTTTTTTCTCTTTTTCCCCCCATATATCTTATCCCTTACAGATACAGTACAGTGTTGTATGACCGCGCAGTTGTCATTCAAAGTGTAGTCAGCGCCGAAAGCTGAAAATTGGTATGGGCAGGAGGGGGGTTATGTTGCCATTATGCAAGTGGTTAGTAGCTGTGCCATAAGGAAAAGACCTGAAAACATGGCCCGCTGTGGGGTACTTGAGGACTGAGATCTACTGACATAAAGGACACAGAAAACGAAAACATTCAGTTCACATCCATGTTAACAGTCCACTGACTGGCATCATAATTATCTCTAAATATAATAACACACACACACATATGCAGGCTCCAGAGGGCCACACCAGTTCAGGCAGGGGCCCCCAGAGTGTCTGTGTCCCGAGAGTTACATAGTAAACACAATTGTGGAGGACAATGCGGTCCCGGCCTTGTTTACTGACCTCCAAACCGCCCCCCCTAGTGTGAGAACCGCCGCGTCCAGGGAGAGCAAAACAAAAAACACCAGGACATGGTGCCAACTCATCACATTCCTGGGGGAGAGGAGGGAGCCGTGCCAGGAAACCCGCACACATTAATTAAAGCAAAAATAATGAAGGCATCCCACAACTATCCGCTGACCGACCGCGTTTCAGCTTGACCTCGTTCCCACTGCCGTTGGATGTGCCTACTTCCATTAGATGGGTCTTCACTTATAATGCAGAGAATAAAAAACCAAGGCTGTGCCGGGGACCAAGAATGTC
>JAQSEC010004098.1:0-10881 GCA_028564925.1 Lithobates sylvaticus
GTCTTTAGGTATACTTTTTAATGGCATTGATTTCTGAAAGATACAATGCGCTCATTGATGGGATCGTTTTATTGTACAATCATATTGTTATACTGTATACTGTATATGGCCAACATAAGGCTATCCATAAACATAAGAGGGTGGTCAGTGGGGCAGATCTGATCACCATTGAGGCATATTAAGAGGCTGAAGAGAGATTCATACATTTGTAAAGCTGGTTTTGCCAGCCTTAGAAGTTTATGTTATGGGAGGGGAAGGAACAAAGATTAAGAAGCCGTTTGCACTTATCAGAAGGTAACAGACATGGGATCATTGCGTGATCTGGCTTGTCCACCCATCCACCGTTAGTAAACAGTTATTTAAAAAAAAGACTACGTGACAGATGGAAGGTTCTTCGTTAGACCTATGTGCATGGTGTTAAAGAGGCCACGTCACCAGACCATTCATTTCAGTAAACATGTTCTTATAAGATTATACAGTATGTGCAATAAAAGAAAGAATTCCACCGTTTACACCCATATTTTGGGTGCAACATAAAACATGATGCCCTTGTGTCCCATATGTTGCACATTAGGATTAAATCCCTCTTGGGTGTTTACTGCTATCTGTGCCTACATTAGAGAGATTTCCCCTCACAATCCTGGTTTCACAAGACTTGGTGTGAGGCTAAATCTGCCACTGGGACACAGTTAAAAAAAAGAAAAGAAAAAACTGTCAGGAGTTCTAGATTTCCCTATTGTTCTAAAAAAGTCTGTCTGTTAATGTATACTTTGATAAAAATTGGTCTGGTTCAGTAAGAATCTGCCGAATTTCGATCCATGTATATGCTAGCTGGTTGTACAGAAGTCGATCTATCGATCGACTTCTGTACAACCAGCCTGTCAGTTTTTTCTCTCGAATGATCAGTGCTTCCAGTGTTCCATCAGAATTGGTGACCCAGATTAGGTAACGGAAGTGACATTCCCTCAGCTGCGCATGCGTTCCACTGCCACCGCTACCAGGTTTGCTAATGTGACAGAACACCTGCAGTCAGAAGAAAGCAGCGGACATCTTACTACAACCAGCTACTTCTTGAATTTCAGAGTAATTTTAGCAATTAACCACTTCCCGACCAGCCGCCGCAGTAATACTGCGGCATGATGGCACTGCGGCAGGATGGCACTGCGGCAGGATGGCACTGCTGCACAAGCCGTTGTAGCTGTACGTCTGCTCTTTAAGACGCTATAACATAACTAAGTTTTGAATTTAACAGTAATTTTAGCACTAAAATGAGCGTATATAAATAAATATAGTATATTGACACCTGTGATGCTGTTTGGATGTTTAATTTTGAAAGCCTAAAGTTTAGCACTGGCCAGTGCGGGATGTACCAACATGGCCTCTGCCTCCTTCCTACTACTGTCATCCAGCTTCTTTCAAAATGTAACATAAAAACAGCATCACAGATGTCAATATACTATATTTATTTATATACGCTCATTTAAGTGCTAAAATTACTGTTAAATTCAAAACTTAGTTGGATGTAGTAAGATGTCGGCTGTTGCCTTCTTCTGACTGCAGGTGTTCTGTCAGATTAGCAAACCTGGTAACAGTGGAACACATGCGCAGCTGACAGAAAGTCACTTCCGTTACCTAATCTGACAGGTCAGTCGCCAATTGCTATAGCCAGCAACACTGATCACTGTATTCTGTATTCTGCCGGCAGGGAAGGCTGCCCTCTGGCAGAACACAATGGCGCTACGGGAATCATTTCTCCATTAGAACTGAGAGTGTTGATGGGGAATCGGCACGTTTTGTTCGTTCAACTCGCTGGTTGAACAAAATAAAATGTATGGCCAGCCTAAGTGAGGAAAAATCTTCAATAGGTCTTGTTTACCCTTGTGTTGCCCTCTGAAGAGTTCTGAGTTAGATCTGCGTTAGATCACTCTTCAGACAGGTGGTAAGGAGACGTTATATAACCTCCTCATTGCTGGATTTAAAAGAGATGCATGTTTTTTTTCTACATCATACTTACCTACTTACCTAGGTGGATGCAGCATCGGTCCGATGCTGCATCTGTCCCCGACATCTCTAACACTGAGAACCGAGCGATCGAATACACCGCCAATCACTCTGTTCTCACAGCTCTCTGCCCCCCCCCCTGCACTACTAACGTGCTGGTCTGTGGAGGGGGCGGGAGTGGCCGGCTCAGCCAGGTGACGGTCCAGGCATGTGGGTGGATTCTGACTCCATTGTCGCAATCTTGCCCAAGCCTGGACCGGCTCTTTGAGGTCAGCCGACATCAGGCTTCAGCCAGCTCACTGCTGAAAACGGGTCACAGGAGTGCAGAACGAACTGCACTCCTGTGATCCACAGGAGAAATACAGCCCAACAAGCTTTGGCTGCTCTTCTCCTTTAACGAGTTTGTTAATCCCAAAAAGATAAAATTGGATCCTGCTCCTTTAATGCATGTTATACAGGACAGTGCTTATGCTGTGTCATTTGGCCCCCTGTATCACCTGAAATACCAGCTTGATCCTGCCAGTTTATGCCCTTCCCCCTGTAAACTGACCATGGTTCATCGTGGCTACTGAACCCTGACACCGTGGTCAGTTTACATGCCTCCGTCAGCCGCAGCTCTCCTGTCCTCCTATGTGCTCCTGTGTACTCCTCCCCCCTCCCCTCCCTGCCTGTCAGTGCCCACCCCTGCAACTCCTCATGATCTCATAACTGTTTAAAGTTTATATAATCCTGCTGGTGTTTTATAAAAAAAAAATACCTTGTTTACCAGGTTTCAGAGCAGCTCCCTATGGTCACGTGATCAGCCGTCTCTCTCTCTCTGTTCTCGCGTCCCGACTGACATCAGCGGGGGAATCCTGGCCCTGCCCGCTGCATCTGTCAGAAGAGGAGACAGCCAGCCGGTGACGTGATTGCAAGGAGCCGCTCTGAAACCCGGTAAACAAAGCATTTTTTTAATAAATCACACCGACAGGAGCAGCTGTCATTAGAGAACCAGCAGGATTATGAAAAGTGGTATAAGTGGGTTAACAACCACTTTAACTCCCTAAACCCTGCATCAGCGCCTCACAACCATGGTCATTTCACACAATTGTGCTGCGGTCGCTCTCTGTGCTGTCCATATAACCAGAATTCTAGCTCCCTAGTCCTGTGATCTATGCTGCAGAGGAGAATTTGGGTTCAGATTGGCTAGTCCTCCCCTTTAGCAGAGTTGTAAACATTTAAAGCGGAGTTCCACCCAAAAATGGAACTTCCGCTGTCCGTATACCCCCCCCCCCCCCCTCCGGTGTCACATTTGGCACCTTTCAGGGGGGAGCAGATACCTGTCTAATACAGGTATTTGCTCCCACTTCCGGCAAAATATTGCCCCAGTATCCACGGTGATTTACGCCGTTTCTGGCCCCTCCTCCGTCCCATCCCTGCTGTCTTCTGGGAGACACACAGGTCCCAGAAGACAGCAGGGACCACTCAGAACGTGCAGCGTGACTCACGCATGCACAGTAGGGAACCAGGCTCCTGATTCCCTTAATAGCAATGCCGGTGCCTCCACCTGGAGCTAAGGGATGGGTCGGCTTCGAGTGAGGACATTGTGGGTCCCTGGACTGGTAAGTGTCCTTATTTTAAAAGTCAGCAGCTGCAGTATTTGCATTGACTACATTTCTTCTTTTAGGCAGAACTCCGCTTTAAGTCCTTCTATTAGTCAGTATCTTCCCCAGCTGGACTGTTAGGCCCCTTTCACATAGCTGTTCCAATCAGGCCCACCTGTCAGTTTTCCAGGCAGACCTGATTGGATGGTCCATGCAGCCCTATAGACAGGCGGGTGTAAATGGACTTGTGCTCGTTTACACCCGTCTACCTCCAGATTCCTTCTGGTCCACCAAAAAAAAAAAAAAAAATAGGGAAGAGGACTACATCCTTTTCCGATTTCGCAAAGCAGATCAAAAGCATCCAGTTATAAAGGAACAGCGGGGTCCGTTTACACCTGGCCTCCCATAGAGCTCTGCATAGACTGAGCGGGCACGGATGTGACATCCGCCTCACTAGGGATCTGCTCTGACCCTGTGCTGATCGCAGCAGACGTCGCTCTGTCTGAAAGAGGTGTTATACAAACTCCTCATGTATTAATCAGCTAGTTAAAGCCGTATTAAACCCAACAAAAACTAAAATGTAATATATTGCAGCTTACTGATCCACCTTGTGGAGGCTGCATTCATTTTTATTTTTAATTTTTTCCCCTTTATTTATACATGGTGATCCAGCAAATAATACATCCTATCTTTGGGTGTCTCCACTCCACTGAAGGAGTTTCAATGCTGAATTGTTTCTTCCCTTTTCTTTAAAATTCTGTGTACATTGAGTCTCCATATATACCTTGGAATTGTTTTAAAGATCCTTATCTGCATTAATTGACTTTATGCCTGTGTCTACAATTCACTGATAAACAATTAATTCAGATGAACTGAGCACAGAGAGTGTAAGGCCCCTTTCACACGATCGGACCGTTCAGATCCGCCTGTCAGTTTTGACGGTGGACCTGAACGGGCGCTCCTTGTTAGTCTATGGAGCGTCGGATGTCAGCGGAGACATGTCCGCTGACATCCGACCCGGTCCGATCCGCCAAAAGCAGACGTATGGCTCTACGTTCAGATCCATCGCTGGCGGATCGGGTGAGATCTGATGAAAACGGACACGCTGTCCGTTTTTCATCCGATCTCTCCATTGTGACCAGCGGCGCTCGCAAGACCTGTCATCCGCTGGTTCAGCGGAGATCAACGGAGAGATCTCCCGCTGAGCCGGCGGACAGAGGCGGACTCCGTGCAAGCGGAGTCCGCCTCGTGTGAAAGGGGCCTAAGTGATGACGAGTGATGTGCCTGGGTGTAGGAACATATCTCCAGCATCCCTTTAGATAAGCATGTTCCTCCCTGCTGGCCACTGGATGTAGCTGTGCTGTGCTGATCAGTTGCTTGATTACCACTGTTCCAGAAAAAGGTCTGAGAATGTAGTCAAGCAATGGATGAGCAGACAGGATAGCTCAACATCCAGAGGCTAGCTTCCTCCCTGGAACATGCACATCTAAAGGGTGCAAGGTTCAAGTAAGAGAAACCATTTAAACAATACTAATAGTGTTTTGAGTCAGTGATTAATGTTTCTTGTGAATGTAATTGATGTGACTTTAGGGCCAGTTCACACCACATGCAGTCCAGTGCGTTTTTGTTCTGCATCAAAAATGCATGGAAAGTAGGTTACATGGTTTCCAATGGCATAGTTTACACCAGTGCAGTCAGTTCCAGGGCTTTTCAGTTCCAAAAAAAAGTAGAACATGCTCCATTTTTCCTGGACTGTACTGGAACATAGTAAAATTCATCAAAAACACACTGGAATGCATCAAAAACGGACTGGACCCTAGTATAGTGAAAAAAAAAGAAAAAAGAAGAAAAAAAAGCACCTAGCACAAGAAATGCATAAAAACTCACCAAAAACGCATCACAAACACGTTAAAAACGCGCATGCAGAAACACATCTGGAACGGATCTGGAGTGCATTTTTTGTGTTGTTAACCAGCCCTTAGAACTCCTTTAGCTTAATAAAGAGAGACTATACTCTTGTTAACCACTTGCCAAGTGGCCCATAATAAAAATACGTCAATACTTTGACGATAAATACTGGCGTTATGGCAGAAGCTAGCTGCCATAATACTGGTATTGTTTTTTATTATGGGTGATTCTGCGTCAGATAAAAGAGGTCCCGCGGGCGCATTCGCCACGAGATCACTATTTGAGGTGGTGGGAGAGGTGCACCCCCCCCACCCCGGTCATTTCTGGGTGTACCAGAGTCATCGGTAAAGCGATCCGATGCGGACATTTGCAGGGCAGGCCACTCGTCCCTATACCCTTGGAGGACTGGAGCGACATCTGATGTCACTTCCGGTTCTCAGACTAAAACAAATGATTTATTTTATTTTTAAGTCAAAATGCAAAAAAATTAAGTTTTTTTCTTTTGCATTTAAAGGGTCTTTTGGACCCCAGATCTCTCAATAAAGAGGACCTATCATACTTATTTCTATTACAAGGGATGTTTACATTCCTTGTAATAGGAATAAAGGGACAGTGTAAAAAAAAAAAGTAAAATAAATAAGTAAAACATTTTTTTTAAGCACCCCATTCCTCTGTGCTCGCACGCAGAACGAACGCATAAGTAAGTTGCACCCGCATATATAAACTTTCAACCAAACATGTGAAGTATCACTGCAATCGTTAGAGCAATAATTCTAGCACAATACATCCTCTGTAATCCTAACCAGGTAACCTGTAAAACATTTTAAAATGTTACCTATGGAGATTTTTAAGTACTGTAGTTTGTCATCTTTCCACAAGCGCTTGCAATTTTTAAGCATGACATGTTAGGTATCTGTTTACTCTGCATAACATCATCTTTTTTACGTTGTACAAAAATATTGGACCAACTATTGTGTTTTGTTTTATATTTTATTAATTAAAGTGTATTCTTTTCAAACTAAATTGCATTTGAAAGACCACTGCGCAAATACAATGTGACATAAAATATTGCAACAATCGCCATTTTATTCTCTAGGGTCTCTGCTAAAAAAATATATATATATATAATGTTTGGGGGTTTTAAGTAATTTTCTAGCAAAAAATACAAATTTAAACAAAAAGTTCCAGAAAAGGCCTGTTAAAAATGTTAAAAAGCCAGCAGCTACAAATACTGCCAATTATGTCCCAAGCAGACATCATTCTCGCCAGGTCAACAATTGAGGAAGAGGGTCAAAAAGATACCCACTTCCTGTAAAAAAAAACACCTCAATGTGTTGGGTTGGGGAGGAGGATGAGCGGTACTTTCACTTTTGAGTGACAGTCCACTTCAAATTGTCAGGTATGTATGGTAAATGCTGATAAGTTAAATCACTTGACAGTTTCTTATATCTCTTGGTGAGATCTCTGCACTTGAGATCCTGGGTCTTCACATATGCTATAGCCATTATAAGGATTGTTGGATTTTTTTTCTATTCATTTTTTATTGTGAAGAATGCAACAGGAGGAACTGAAATATAGAAAGGTTGGCAGAAACACCCATAGCCCACTGCCGGAGAGGAACAGAGTCAAGAATTGTGGTATGGAGAGCTCAGTGTTGGAGTATCCAAGACATATAAAAGGCCTGGAGCTGACACAGCCCACTAGGATCCACTAACTAAAATATTACTTTGGGTATATTGACCATTTGCTCCAACAATCATAGCCCTAATCCTAATGCATACCTTTAGCCCCATTCCCAGCCTAACCCATTACTATACTGATAATCAAAGTCCCTATGGCTGAATTAAAATTGCAGCATTGTCAAACATTGTGCTTTAGCGTGATTTCCAAAATGCTTTACTCTGCTTTAGCATGCATTCTGGTACATATTTTTATTGTAGGTTTTATCACAATAAGAACGCAGCTAAACTCATAAACCAATAGGGGTTGATTTACTAACGGCAAATAGACTGTGCACTTTGCAAGGAAAATGAAAAACAAAACAGCATTTTTCTTGCACATGATTGGATGATGGAAATCAGCAGAGATTCTGCTCATTTACTAAGCTCTGGAGCAACGGCACTTTGCAAAGTGCATAGTCTTTTTGCCTTTAAAAAATCAACCCCACAGTATGCTAAAATCCTGCCAAGGATAGGAAAACATTGCAAAACTCTAAAGACTCACTGGGGAATACCATCCTCTGCGACTAAGTTTCCTCTTGTTGCTGCGGCTGTTGCACAGCACAGGGTTTTGTAGCTGGGTGGGCGGAGCCTGACAGGAATTACAAGACACTAGTTCCCAATGAGGTCTGCTCCCCTTGTGACCAGCAGTGGGCAGGTTCCAGAGCCAAAACAGCCCGGTATTGGTTATGGAATCTGCCCACTACTTGCTGTCGATCACAACGAGAGAGCAGATCTAATGGGAAACTAGTCCCTTAGTTTCCCTATCAGGCTCCGCCCACTATCAGTGTGACTGGTTGCTAGGAGCCTGTCAGCTGTGAAGCCTACAGCGTCCTTAACAACTACTGAGAGTTGGAGGCAAGAGGGGGCAGTGGTGGAAACTATGCCACTCTGAGACGGGCACTCTGCCTGTCTCTGTACACCAACTTAGAGCTGGTCTTAATTACTTCCAGTTTTTTGAATTTAGTGCAGCCATCGGGCCACTTCATCAAAGTGGTGCTATGAATAATTACTTGAATCTTCTACATGTTTCTGTAAAGCTACTGAAACTTTCGAATTCTGGTACAGGCTATTTTAAAGGGCTATACCACCAGAAAAAGTGTTGTTAACCTCCCTAGCGGTAACCCCAAGCCTGGCTCGGGTCCAGCTTTTTGTGCTGGGAGCGGTAACCCCGAGCCAGGCTCGGGCTTGCGAGCAGGATGCAGGGGGGAAGTTACTTACCTTTTCCCCTGGATCCTGCGATGTCTCCCCGCTGTGTGAGCGAGCCGTCCGCTCGCTCGATTCACACAGTGCCGGTCTCCGTTCCCTGCGACGTTACGACGCACGGGAGCGGAGATCGGCGCCAAATTTAAAAAAGTTTAAAAACACAACACACATACAGTACTGTAATCTTACAGATTACAGTACTGTATACAAATAATACACATCCCCTTTGTCCCTAGTGGTCTGCCCAGTGCCCTGCATGTCATTTTATATAATAAAAAGATTTTTTTTCTGCCTGGAAACTGGAGATTGTCCATAGCAACCAAAAAGTGTCCCTTTATGTCAAAAGTGATTTTAGACCAGCTAGAAAACACCGATAAAAAATTAAAATCTCAATTTATCATCAAACAATAAATTTAATGACAGCGACTATTCTGCAACTGAGCAAATTTCAGTGTTTTTGATTTGATTACATTATTGAATCATTTTTATATATATTTTTATTATATTATAATTTATTATTTTGTGTTTCAAACTTTATCATACCCGGGATGTCTACTAGACTCTGGTTCAGACAGATTTAAGTGAGTTATTCATAAGAATTGCATGCCTACAATATAAAAACGCCAAATTTCCATGCAAAATAATTGTACCGCTTTCAGCACTAAATTCCAGACAGAATCATACCGCCAGGGAGGTTAATACTTTATTGAATTCCCCTGTCAATGTAATAAGGGGATAGTGTGAATCCTGTAATCCTGAACTTTAACCTATGCTGCTTGAAACGGTTCTGGTCAGTGTGGGAGCAGCGTACTCACCTAGGTCCCAACTCGGAGCTGCAAGGCATCTTTTATATTAAGAAAATGTATCATACAAATGCTTTAAAAATAACAAACCTGAGAATATAAAAGTTTATTCTGATCACTATACCAGGGTGATGCTTCCACTGTTGCAATAAGAGTTAAAAAAAGATTTCTTCTTGCTTTAATACAGTTGCAGCTTCTAGAGGCCATGGGGCCTATAGTGGTCGGTAGGTACCCCTTCTGCAGTGCTTCTTGATCAGTGTGGTCACCATTGGCTTTATACATAAGCAGATACAATGTCTAGATACTTCATCCAGTCTGTTACAAATGTATGGGTGTACTGTATGTTCATAGTCTATGTTCTTGGTTCATGACATTTCCAGGCATTCGACTAGGCTAGAAGAGCCAAATAATATCCTTCACTTTATATATGAACATCTTGCAACAAAAGAAAAACCAAGACCGTGAAAGTTTGTTCTGATCAATACACCAGGGTGATGCTTCATTGGTGCAATAAGAGGGAAAGAGAATTATTTTTGCATTAGTATGGTCACAGTTCAGCTCCTACCATGGATCCTGTAGTGGTTGATAGGTACCCCTGCTGCAATGCTTTCTGTTCTGTGTAGTCACCACTGGCTTTATACATAAGCAGATGCAAGGTAATACTTCATCCAGTCCATTATAATTTAATCAGTGTATGTTCCTGATTACAGCAACATTTCTGGTCGTTAGACCACACTTGAAGAGCTTAGTGTGGTCACCATTGGCTTTATACATAAGCAGATACAATGTCTAGATACATCATCCAGTCTGTTACAAATGTATGGGTGTATGATCATACAGTCTATGTTCATGGCATTTCCAGTCATTAAACTAGGCCAGAATAGCCAAATAATATATTTCACTTTATAGGTGAACAACTTGCAACAAAAGGAAAGGCCGAAAGGGAGACCATGAAAGTGTTCTGTGTGGTCACCAGAGCTTTTTTCAGCAGGAACATAGATGAATGCAGTTCTGGCACCACCAGCACTGAATTCATGTAATGGCATGGGGTTCTGGGGTGTGCTAGAGACTCTGTGGATGCTGAGTGCTGGGGCAAATATTGTCGCTTTGGGGATCTGTTGTTGGGGGGGGGGGGTTCTACTGTTGCTTGGGAGCTGGTGGGGGAATCTATTGTTGCAGGGAGGGATCTACTGTCGAGGAAGGGGTCTATTGTCGCTGACTTCTAGGGAGACTATTTCTGGGGCATATATTGTTGCTTTGGGGATCTATTGTTGCGGGGGGTTCTACTGTACTGTTGCTTGGGATCTGGTGGGAAATCTATTGTTGCTGGGGGGGGGGGGTCAATTGTTCCTGCGAGGGATCCACTGTTGAGGAAAAGGTCTATTGTTGCTGGGAGGGGGGTAAATTGAAGCCGGGAGCGATCTACTGTTGAGGAACGTGTCTATTGTTGTTGACTGCTAGAGAGACTATTTCTGGGGCATATATTGTTGCTTTGGGGATCTATTGTTGCGGTGGGGGGGTCTATTGTTGCTTGGGAGCTGGTGGGGGAATCTATTGTTTCTGGGAGGGACCTACTGTCGAGGAAGGGGTCTATTGTTGCTGACTTCTAGAGAGACTATTTCTGGGGTATATATTGTTGCTTTGGGGATCTATTGTTGCGAG